>JAUESE010000092.1:6883392-6898571 GCA_032274725.1 Malacoctenus triangulatus
CAGACAAGAGACAGAGAGCGAGAGAGAGACAGAGAGACAGACAGACACAGAGAGAGACAGACACAGACAGACAGAGAAAGAGACAGACAGACAGACAGAGAGCGAGTGAGCATGAGAGGGGTGTACAGTAACAATGGTGTATTGTTCCCCCAAAATCCGAATTATGGTTGAATGTTGTTCGATTCAGCCGAAGCTTAATCGTTGGCCCAAATGTGCCAATTTTCAGAGTACGGCTTGGCTTGACTTCCAGTCCTATTGATTCCTCATCAGAGAAACACCTGAGAAATGATTAAAACAACGAGGAATCCTTCTTATTTACAGAGACAGCAGGTTTCCTTCGTGGTTCCCTTGGATGATTAAGTTCCAAGGACAGATTTCACTGTTCTGGCTATTTAAACGTATCTAGGTGGTGCCAGCATTCTCCGTTTTTATCCATTTAATCATCCGTCACTTCCTCCAGGTTCGGGTGGAGCTGTATTTAACTCGGGGGAATAGTTATATCCTCACACAGGACTACACTACACAACATTTGATTGGTTAAAAGAAACAAAAGAACATGCAAATCCCACAGAGAAAAATCGGCAGTTTCCCACAGGTTCAAACCAGGAAGCTTCATGCTGTGATGTAACAGTGCCAACCACTTCCTTCACTAGCTTAATAGTCTCTCTTGTTGATAACTTTTCATTCATGAGCTTTTAACCAGGCCTATTTCACAGTCCTACTTGAAACTAACTTGCAATTACACTCATGCTGATTGCCTCCATCTAAAATGTTTATAAAAGTCTAAAATCATTTGATGATCCAACTGAGATGTCAGTTTTTATGTTCCCCACAATCCCCCAAATCCACTCAAATGTTCTTTTAAGCAAAGGTTGTTTATCTTCAATAGATGAAATCCAGTGTGACTTGTTGGTCAGTAAAAAAAATAAAGGAGTATTTATTTCCTTTCTGCAGAAAATGACTGCGTGCTTAAATTTAACAGCTTATACGAGGCCTGTTTTCAGAGGCCACTTCCTCTAACTGATTTCTTTAAGAGCTATTTATGTGTTTTTATGGATGCTTAAAAGGCTGATTAAAACATAAATATGCATGCAAACTTACTCTCAGAGCAAGTGTTTCATTACCCCATTCGTTGATATTATGTGATAGTTTAGTGGCCAGTCTTTCATCAGCGACGCCTTGCGACGGCCGGCCCGCGCTCCCATCCAGTCTTTGTAACAATAACTGGTGAAATTAGCCTGGCCTGGCTAAATAAGGGTCCATTAATCACACACTGGTCTCCCATTAATCTGGGATCACAGATCACACTGAGCCTATAATCCCACCGAATTGGTTTATTTTTGCTGTTTATGAGTCCATCTGCAGTCACAATAAAATGGAAATCAGAACATAAATGCATTACAATGCCAGCTCGATGGCGACAACATAAAACACGGCGGTTACTCGCCGGCACTTTCAGAAGAAAAAAAAAAAAGTTGTTTTGTTGCAATTTTCTTTTAACCACTTGGCTCGGGTTTCACAGAAGCAATTGTCCATCTAATCCTCTCAGAGATGACAGCGGCAATTTCAACAGAATCCCAGCCTATTAACATCACCTTGGGATTACCTTCACAGCGAGGAGGAGCGGAAGGAGGGAAGGAGGGATGAGACTAAAATGAGATTTAGATGTTGGAGCTGGAAAGCTGCTCGCTGCTCAAATGTTGACAAAAAGCCGTGTTGTTTGACACAACGCGGAAACATCGATGAAAAGCGCACGCGCTTACTTTAAGCCAGACAAATATCTACTTAAAGGCCTGCGTATCCTCATCAGCACCCCCAACTTTTCCTTCTCGAACAAACATCTGTTCCATTAATTCTGGTTCCCTACATCAGCCGTCAGTGGCACAAAACCAAATGCCAACGCTCTGCGGTGTCGCTTTCATGATTCAGTCAGCTGTCGCAGAATCCACTGGTAAACAGCACATACCCTTCATCCGCCGCGACGCTGCGAGACCCCTCGCTGGGCAAATTGGCATTTCCACAGCAGCGGCCAGATACAGAGGAATGATGCAAACAGTGCCACGGAGGGAAGGTGCCAGGGCTGACCTTGCCTTAACACCTGCGAGACTCGCACTGCTTTCCAGTTTGCTTTAGTCGGGCGGCCCGGAGCTCGGAGCAGGACCGCGGAAAAAAACATCCAAGTGGTGGGAATCAAAACACACTGCCTGCAGTCAGATAAACAGAATTCATGAAACATTTAGGTTTCCTAAATGCTAAATAGGGCAACAAATGAAAAGCAGGGAGTCAAACGTTGTAGGTGTATGGGCTGGGACCAAATCTAATTTGATGAAAAACAACGCTTTAAGAGACGGAGATTGAAATATTAATTCTTCGGCGCACACGGAGGCTCATTATGCACCAAGGAACAGACGTACTGTTGCAGAGGGTATGATGAGAGGAGTGAGAAGGAGGAGGAAAAGAAATTGCACCCTTTTTGCTTAAACAGAGCCTGGGGATGGAGAGAGAGAGAGAGAGAGAGAGAGAGAGAGAGAGAGAGAGAGAGAGAGAGAGAGATAAAATGATGGAAGCAAGGAGCGCACCGCCCCCCCACCCAAAAAAAAAAAAAAGAAGAAGCACAGACTGCCTTTGTCTGTCTTCCAGTCTGTGTATTAGCAAGTAATGAGCTCCTAATTGTGTAGCCAGGCCATGGAGTCACTGCAGGGGTTGAAAAGCAGCAGGAATTAACTCTATCTGCCAAACGCACCGGGGCAAAGTGAGCGACGGAGGAACAGAGAGGGAGCGTGCGAGGTGAGCCGGGGAAAGAAATGAAGGGAGGTGAGATAGAGACGCAACATTAAGGAGAAAGGGGGGGTGAAAAAAAAAAAACGAAAACGACGAGAGCGTCGCGACGACGGGAACGCTCATTTCAAGAGAATGCAGATGAGAGGAAAGGAGCGCCACCGGCCCCGGACCGCGCTCTGTTTCCCCGACGTCTGTCCCCCCCCCCCCCCCGCCCGCCCGTCTCTCAGTATATTATAAACTGAACCGAGCGGTGATGAGTCAAAATGCTAATAAGTCAAATGGAGGGGTCTCGGTTTTTAAAAGGTAGAAGGTGTGTGAACGGTTCTGGAGGCGGAAGCCAGCGTTGTAACTAAAGGTCACTGGAAAGAGATTTCAGTCTATGTGCTGTCTGTGAAAGGCCAACTCAGACACGGATGCGACGTGACAGGAAAAGGCATGAATGGTGATGAGAGAGGTCATGACAGTACGAGGTGACCAATTTTTTTCTTCTTCATTCCAACAGGTAATTACAGTCGGGGCAATGAGTGCGCAGGGAAGGGATTTCTCTCCTTTTATTACCTCCATCTTCTCTCCGTCTTGTATGATATTACCTGGATGTATTAGAGGTCCGCGACAAATGTGTGTAGAGTGTTCTTACACAAGTGTGGGTGAATTATTCATCCATCTACATCTCTTCTGACATGACCGCAGTGCTCACTGCCATCGAATGTAACTCCGGGCTGTCCTTTAATTCAACTTTGCAAAACTTGTTTTCTTTGGCGTCGCTTCCAGTCTCTATTAGTCAGACTCGTACTTCTGGTGCGCGCAGCACCGGACCTCTGCGTCGTCATGGTAATGGGTGAAAAAGGACCCTTTGCTTTCCACCGTTGCAACACATCTGTGCTTGCTGCTACTCCGTATCGCATGCAGACTCACGTCCAGGACGGCTGCGCCTCAGAGCGGCCGTGGCTCTCCCCCCACTGCGGGTCAGTATCAGTGTCCAGTCGGACGTTCCTCCACTTCGGCCATTGTTTCTGACGGCCTTTGGCCGACATCTATTTTCTAAAGCGGCTTGTTGACCAGGTGACTGAACACGCATCCATCTGTGCCAGCGATTAGCACCGTCCGCCTCGTTTCTCTTCGCTGCTGCTGCTGCTGCTGCTGCTGCTGCTGCTGCTGCTGCTGCTGCGTGCGTGGTAATGGAACGCAGGGTGGAGGTTGTGGGTGGAGGACGGCGGCTCGTCTGACAGAGACACACGGCCCAGAGTGGTCTGAACAGCACCAGGAAAGACACCGTACCAAATGAAAACAAATGGCCTGCTGGGAAAGATGCTTTCCGTCTTCGGTCCTGGCTTCAGACTTCTTTTCTTTTCTTTTTTTTTTCCTTCACTGGGTTTATGTGCTCTCATGTGTGTCCATGCTGAGTTAATTGGGTTCAACACTGTGCCTGTAACTCATCTGAGATAACTTGCAAAAGAAGCAATTACAAGCACCACAATGTCATCGCAATTTTCTCCTATACAGTTACTTGCATGTATGAATATTAAACTCACCATGTGTTGGAAGCATGCGTGACCGCACGTCCTGAAATTCTGCCGCCATACGGAAGGTGTTTTGCAAAGTATCGATATTACCATTTGAGTGTGTGTGTGTGTGTGCAAATGCAGTGAAGAATGTGTGACTGGCTGCAGAGGTCAGTCAAGGAGGAATCTATCATAATCCATCATAATCAGCTGCTGTGCTGCTCCTTCAGGACAGATGAGCTCCTGACCCATGTCAGACACGGTGGAGATGGAAATCACATGAGGGTGAAATGTAATGTTTACCGGCTTGGCTGGGTTTTGACGCAAGACGTTTGCAACTTTGTCCGCGACCGCGTGGACACGCAAGCAAGTCAGAGTCCCCACAAACATATCGGAGGGACACGTTCGCTATTTTGGAAACTGCCACTTGGGAAATTTAAGTTTGTATCAGAAAGTTGAGATCTTCAGTCTGATATGAAAAAGGTGTAGAAATGGCTGTTCTGCTGTTGAGCAGCTCCTCCCTGCATGTGATGCATGCATTTTCTAGTTTGCATTCTTCATTTATCATATTAACACAGATAAGTTTAGATAATGAATCCTCATGAGAAATGGAGTGAAGAAACATTGCCCAGTTTCAAGCAACACCCCCTCCATAGCATTTTGCTTTCGTTAGGGATGAATCATTTTGTGATCCTCGCTACAGAGTGTACAAATGAAGGAAGGAATGAGGGATGAGAAGCGAACTGTGTTTGGCAGTGCTGCGCTTTATAAACAACTTCGGGCTTATTCAGACCAGAGTGGAAAAACAACAGTTTCAAGCTTCTTGTTCCATGATGGTAAACACAGTATTGACCACAGTGGAGGCCCTGGTGGCACTGCACTGAATGCTGATATCACATGTTGATATTTCATGTGCAGTGAAATTGACCTTAGCTGAAATAAAATACGTTTTGCGATCTGAAAAAGAGTGACTGATGTGCCATGGCACAAAAGCATTGATATTAAAAGCTGCGTTTTAGAATTATTGATAATTACAAGAAAAACTTTACAAAAGGTATTGAAGGAAACGTGCCAGAGGTCAGTGGAGGCGCCCAGAGTTTAGACTCTTTTAAGGTGATAACAGTTGCAATTGAAAGTCCAGTTTTAGAGTCCAGAGCAAAAAAACTAAACTGCCCATTGTTCTTTTTTCAAGACTCACTCCTGTTACACTACACGTGTTTCTGTGAGTGTTTTTTCACTTCACTGTAATACTTCGGCAGGCTCCACGATTGTGTAGCTGTGAGCACTCTCGCAGCACAGAGAGAAAATCCCCGGTTTAAATCCAGGCTTTGGAGCTTCTTTGTGTGGAGTTTGCATGTCGTCCATGCTCGTGCTCCCGTTTCTTCCAACGGTGCCAAAAAATGTGCGTGAGGTCAATTTGTGACACTAAATTTTTATTGAGTTGACAAAAGCAATGCAAAGAACACATATTGGAGTGAAAGCAGACACTTTTTGAAGCACACACGGACACCCACACATGTGAAATACACAGTGCCCTCGCAGGACATCAGAAGCCTTAAGTTACCATTACACAAGTCTCACGAGTGCACTAACCATTCAGTAGGTTAACGCAAAGCACCATCCAAGTCTTTGGAAATCCCACCAATCCTTCATCAAAACTCACAGCCATTAGGCGCAGGATGACCAACCTGACATATTGTCTTGAGCATAGAAGAAATTAGTCAAATCCTGGGCTTGCAGCTTCTCATTAGAGCGGGCTGTGGAGGGATGGACTCGATTACCCACCCTGACATTCAAGAACCTGGCAAGACTAATAGTTGTGGCTCAGTAATGGCCAAACCTCAGCGCACAACTTCTTGTCCGGCCCACCCTCATAATGAACTAACCTCCACTTGCGTTTGTCCTCCCACACTTCTATTTCGCTTTGCTCAGTTTTAAATAACAAAAGATAAAAATTGATTCCCGCTCTTCATTCCGGAGGAGCAGGAACTCCCTTCCGTCTTTGGTATTCAGTGAAGAATTGAAAAGAATTCATTTTGCGGGCCTAGCGCTGGAGGCTGATGCCAAGCCATGGCTGACAGGAAAGCAGCATTAAGGCAATTAACATGGGCTTTGCATTTGATTTTGGCTGGCGAGACTGACTCTGTAAACAGCAGGCGGGATCGGGTGATTAGTTCCTGTGAAGATGAGCGCCTCGCCTCCTCTGGTCCCCGTCCAAGGAAGGATTACCCTTTATACATATTGCACAGACACTCTGCACCTTATATGTACACAAATACAAAGGGAATGAATGCTAAGGAGGGAAACAGGACTGCGGGGCGTGCATGTGAAGCAAGGGGCAAGACTCCAGGGGTTAAGCCAAGTTTGAAAGGTGACGCTGTGCCTCTTCATCACATTAACCACCCGCTTCTGCATCAATTCAGCTCCCCCTCCCTCAGTCAGACAGCAAAATTATCCCTGGCTGCTTTGACCCTTTTATCATCCATTTAACACAGAGACTAATTCTTTAGATTCAGCTCCATTTAATGAGCGGGTTTTTCAGGTGTATGATAATGGAAAATTCAATATCAATAGCAAGGGGTCCTGAGTCAAGGCGCTCGAAATTAATTGTGACAAATAGGCAATTATTTCAAGTCAGACGAATTGAGATTGATCTTATTTGTTCACTCATGCACTCGCCTGGAGGAGTTGCATCAAGAGCATAATAGCTTTTATGTCCCCAGATTAGAATTTCACCTAAGAGGTGCTAAATCACACGGGGTGTCCATGTGACCGAGCATACAGAAGAAGGTGAAGAGAATTCAACTGGTGATGTCGACTAAATGTCAATCCGGCGCGAGAAGAACTGCGGGTCATGACTTTCCTCCCGTAGATGCGGGGGGAGGGGAGGGGAGAGGGGAGGGGGGAGGGGAGGGGGGGGGCGGTATCAGAGTTTGGCCGTCTCGTCCTCGTCTCGCTTCGTCATGCCTGGCGAAACACTCTTACTCCCAGTAGAAGGCTTCTGTAGAAAGGGTTCATAATGGCGGGCAAAAGATCTCAGAGGCATAAATATGGCATATAATCTTCACACTTAGGCCTTGAAAGGGATCCGTCAGATTTCTTATCAGCGAGACATAGAGAAACGCTGTGTTCGTGGGAAAAAAAGGAATCGCTGTGCGGTCTGTAAATTTCACACTCTGCAGCACCTCAATTATAACTGAGAGTTTCACTCCAGCAAACGGCTTGTTTCATGAGCCAGCATCTCTTCGGCGTTAGTCTCTGGCTTAGAGTCTAACCCCCCCGACCTGTTGCACAACCCCAAATTACTGCGTTGTGTAACCGCTGGAGAAAATAGTTCCACAAAAGGTCCCCATAATCCTGAAGATTAATCTAATCCCAGCGATGAATGCATTAGCACTAACGCCGCAATTCTAAAACAAGGTTCACCTACAACGTTATTGAGACGATTTGCATATTTATCACAGGATGCCGAATGCTTAACGCCGCCATACTTGGCACATGGAAAGAGATAAACATGGAAATCATAAATGTCTGCGTGATTGCAATCAAAAAGCTGTGGCTCGTCAAAATGGCAATTTTTCTTATGATTAGATGTTTGGAAAATGGGATCCAATTTTGGGAACCGAAGCTGTTGCATCGAGTCGGGCCACTCGGTGAAATGATAAAGCAGCGAGAGCTGTATCACAATTACAAAATGATTACATAGAGACTAAAGGTGACTCCACACTAAGGTGCAGCGCTGCATAATTATCACCTTAAGCATTTGGCAGCTCAATACAAACTTCCAAGTGAGAACAACCCCACAGAGGGCAGCATTAAAAACAGGGAACAAAAGTCCGCTTTCCTTTTTTTGGTGTCTTAGTTTTTAATTTTTTATGGATGATTCAGCTCAAACACTATGAATATTTTGATTCTTTCAGAAGACGAGAAAAATACTTAAAGAAAAAGAGCTGAAAATCCGTAAATTATGTTGCCAATACTTTATTTTTCAGACTTTTGGGGCAGCTACAAACTACAGATTTTTTTCTTTTTTCTTGAAGTTAAGAGACAAACTAAAGTTAAGTGAGGATAAAAAAGAAAACACGTATAAAAACATCTGTTTTTACGTCTTCACACAAGCTTTGCTGCCCTGTTTGCTCCCCTTTTGTTGACCTTTAAGGTAGGGTTTGTTTAGTTTGACAGAGGGATGTTGGAATTTCAGCCCAAAATAGCCTGTCAGTGTGCACATTGGCTGCCACGGTGGCTGTGAGACACAGTACAGCAAATGACTGGTGATCACGGGGGACAGCGGGGGAGCCAGCTGTCAGAGTGCCAGGGTCCGTCCCCTGTCTGACAGCAGGCAAGGCAACACGGGGGACACATGGAGCGGGTCGTTCTCTCAGAGGGGGGACCTTGGATAAAGATAAAAGTGGGTGAAACCAAGGTGACTGGGCAGGGCAAGACTGAGCAAATGCTGTGTAAGCTCCAAACAAAATTCATCTATAACTCCCTCGCCGTTGTCCAATTGAAGGTTTAAATCCCTCAGTCAGTAATTCTACACCGAAGGTGAACATATTCAAGGTCACAAGTTTTTTTTTCGAGACGCAAAAGTTTGGACGAGATTCAACAACAGCAATTCAGTGTACTGCTGACAGTTCGGGCCCACTTAGAGCGTGCTGCTTGACAGTTGATTGCTGGCGCCAATTAGTCAATATCTCATGACACAGGCAGAAGTAACTTACGAAATGAAACAGATCGAGTTTCGGCAGGTGTGAGGTTTGGGACACCAACGTGAGATCAGTGACCTTAAACGCTGACGGCCAAAGTCACCAATAATGAAGTGGTTCGACTTTGCACAAATTACACTTTCAGTCCCCAACAGCTAATTAGTTCATATCCAGAGGGAGTGAGCAATGTGGGCTCAGTCTGAGTTTGTTCGAGGAGTTCTCCAGTTATTATGGTACAAAAATAACATTCCTTCAATTTAAAACACTTAACATCAAAACATTATATCTGCTGGCGATTGCAGTCCACTGCATAAAACATAAAAATCCTGAACATTTTGATCATAGCGTTAGCATAAACAACATCGCAGGGAATATTTTGAACTGTTTTCGTGTCGCAAACTTTAAAAATAAACTACATCAAAGAACGCGATGGGTAAGACGAGTAAAATCAAATGAGTATTTAAGTATTTTTTCGTAAATCTTGCTCTTAATCAGGCATCACAGAACCATCAGGTGATTGCATCTGTTTCCACATACTTTTCAGAAGCTGCTGTAACCAAGTAGAGTGGAGCTGAGTACAGAGGAGTGGTGCTAAAATATCAAGCAGTGAAGAAGATGCAATAGTGAGGAGCGGAGCAGTCACGCAACAAATGTTTCCTCCAGATTTCATTTGAGCAGCTCAATCATCATTTCCTTCATGGATATCGTAGTTTATGTACATGACGCAACAATGGATAAACATTCATTCCAGCAGTGAACTGATGAATTTAAACTCAAGAGAAACCGACTGTCGGATGTGTTTTCTCCGTCAAGCATAATTTCACCCCTGATATTATTGCCGAGCACCACAAGAGTGTTTATGGTGCTTTGCAAAGACAATGAACAGGAAGCAGGCACAAGACCAATCACACCATGCGAAGTGTGTCTCTGCCCTGAAGGACTGTTCAAAATTGTATAACAATGACATATCAGTTAAGGTGAAAAAGGCCATTTGAAGTGAGAAAAGTGGAGCAGAGAGTCGGATTTCTTAAAAAAAACATATGGGAGTTCTCAAATGTACCCACATACCCTGGAGACGTACACAGTACACTCTTCTCCTGGTTCATAGCAGCCCTGAAGAAACATTATCTTCTCTCTGATACTCATACAATATCTGCACATTTGCATGGACAATGGAAATCATTTACTGAGATACTGCAGCAGTGTGGAGAAAAAAAAATGCTCCAGTAGATTCACTTGCAAACAAACTTCTCAGCACATTTCAAGTTACCCTTTGGGCCTGGCACTGCTCAAATCAATGTCGAGTACAATCTGTACTCAAGCTGAAACCCACTGGGAACGGCTATAGATAGCTGACAATGTACTGGGTAACAGTATCGAGAAAAAACATTGTTTTTGAGGCACAAGAGGTCACATATTCACTGGTCAAAGGAAAGTGTTCTCCTGAAACAACTCTCTTCTGTAAACACGCGGAAGTGTTCCAAGGTTTGATATTGCCATCCAAGGACAAAGTGGATCAATATAAGGCAACCGTGGGGGATTAACGGAGCCTCTATCGCCGCATAGCGAATTAGTTAGGATCAATCCAAAATCAATATGTAATGAGCTGTCTCCGAACTTTTTCCCAGTGCATTTTACTCTTCTCTGTTTCTCTCGGGCTCCTTCGATCCACATACACCCAAGCCCATGAAATATTTAGCATCATGACTTATACATCAGAGATGCTGGGAGAGACTGGACAGAGCACCTCCATCCCCCACAGTGAAATATAATATGATTTACACTTAATGGTCAAATTTTCAATTATGCACAAGTGCTTGACTGCTCAAAAACATGAGACATCGAGTGCATCACGCCTTTTGATGACCGATGAAGTGGAAAAAACGCTCACACACAATATGTGCTTACAGTAGTTAAAGCTGCTCTGTTACCAAGGTCTGAAATGTGACTCCAGTCACATGGCTGTGTTTAACAACTCTGGGAATTAAAGCCACACTTCGCTGGCCCCCCCCTTAATCCCGGGCTTTCTCGGCACATGCAAGTATTGCTGGAAGCGTCTCAACCATGTCAGCCAAGCCCGAACCACAACATCTTCCTCTCTCTCTTGTTCCACAGACACGCAAAGGTAAGCACAGACACACGGAGGTGTACTGGGCCGACGGGCCCGACTGTGTGAAGCCACAGTGCAGAAATACAAAGCACAATAGGCAGCAGACAATGTGATCCTGTTCTCCTATTCAACGTGAGAAATGACCCAAACCGCCTGCCTCGAGTTATAAATGAAAATATCTTCCCACCTGGCCTGTGTGGGTGGTCCCATATCTCATAGAGATGCAGGGTTTGTCTGTTTTTGTATTCACAACGCCACAAAAATAAAGTCACCCAGATGTTTGTTTGTTAATTTGGGATTGGTTTCTGTACTGTACAGCAAATTTGTGCAGAATGAACTGTCCACTGTGGAGTTCTTGTCCGTCTGCCTTTCAGCAACGTGTTAAGCATCGAGGTTTTATCCCAAATTCCACACTGAGGATAGAAAAATGAACTTGGACGTTGCCGAGAGCTACAAAATTGCAAACAGTTCATCTGATAAGGATGTAACAGCAATGTTCAAAGCCCACGTTCACAAGTTAAAACTGATACTTTCTACAGTAAACGGCTGGCGTGGTTCGTTTACTCGTGCCAGCTGGTGAGTAAGTTGTTCTACAAGAGATAAATATTTTGCTATGTATGGACAGGAATGACAAAATGTATTGTAACATCACAGACAGCAGCTTATTTTACTGATCTTAAACATGTTCAGAACCGAAAGTCGAAAAAAATGTTGTTGGACGCTGACGGGAATAAACTGGCCAGTGAATGTTCAGAGAATTCATTAAAATAAATTATCCTATTGCATACAATTGCATCACTGCCTCCGAACTCTCAAGAATACAGTACACAAAAGTATAAATGTTTACTGAGAGAGGAGTGAAGAACAAAGAAAAAGACCTGACAGCTGATGAATTGTTAACTAGGAGCTCCAGAACAACTCCTAATTGAAAACTAGACCTAGATAGTGGAATAGATAATGACGTGTCACACAGTTGTTGGGAAATGTTCCCTCACCACTTCATGAATATTTGACAAACTTCGGCAACCATCGGAGTGGATCAGTGGTGGGATGGAGCTATCAGATGAACACATAATTTTGAGTTGATAATTTGGGCTGAATCAGAGATCGAAGGATTTTAACTCTGTACATAATTAACCCGCGCAGCGCAACTCAAAGCGTGCAGGCCTCAAACAGAACATGCGGAGTTGGAACACGAACCGAACGTCGTCATCAACCGAGGTTTCAAACCTTTCCAACACTTCAACGCAGCACCCAAGGGTTTCATTAAAGAGCGCCGCGAAGCATCGCTTTCTAAATATAACAGCCATCAGTGTTTGCTGGGATCAAGTCGGCTAGCTGAAAAAAAATGTACACTTCACCCAGCCAAAGTTACCAATACACAAAACTAACAAGGAAGCCTGGAAGGTTTTGCTGAGAAGTTCACAGCTAATCTGTAGCGACAGATCGATCCATCCAAATAGCATCATTAGCATCTGATCTGCCTGCGAATCATCACTGATGATATCGTTTTGGACCAGGGGGCATTCAAGAACTGCAGGGACTTCTTCGTGTCCTTTTCCTCATTTGCTCCTCAGTAATCGTCATCGTTTTCGGGTGCCACTTAAAAAGAAAAACTTTATGGCGCAGCTGAGCCGTTCATACATTCAGCATGACTTTTTGGTTACTGCAACAGTTGCTGAATATTCAGACACTGTGATTGAGAGGTCTGGGGTTTTATTCCTGGAAATTGACTCAAATTTACATATAATCTGATCAAAACCATTCAGAAGTGTAATAATGCGTAAATGGCAAAATGACAACATTTTACACCACAAATATATAAAAAACCTTAACTACTATTCATGCGTGTTTTTTTTGTGTGTGTTTTTTTATCATTCTTTTTATTGAATCTGCAAGGACGGGTAAAATTCTGTCAATGTGACTTTTTTTTTTTTTTTTTACCAAATCTCTAAATGCCAATATCATGATTAACATTTTAATAGCTATTACCTCGCCACTAAATCGAAATTGATTTTAAATTTGCCGTAGACCTTTAATAAATTCTGGGCTAAATGTCAAATTAGATGGGAAAATATTGTTACCGAACATCCAATTTATCCACTCGTTGATAAAACCTGTTCATATATTGGCTTGAATATTAATGAACTTCAACGTCCTGCATGACGACAGCGCAGGCTGAAAATAGTTCTGCTCATTTAACTCCGAACACACAAGTATTACTCTGGTCGATGCGATAGACTTTTTTATTTGAGGCCGACCACGCAGAAGTGATGCAGAAGAAAACAAACGACAGTAATATTCTGAGAGGAATCCGTGTGGCATGAATCACGAGTACATGCTGGTTTAATCCAGCCGAGGAGCCCAGAGTGGGCTTTGGCAGCCCCCTTATAAATCTGTGCTCCACGGCTCCTGCAATCATACTCACACCTCACTCTCACCGACACTAACCAAAACATATTTCTATTTCACTGAAGCCACTTCGGCTTGTCGGGAATCTTAGGTGTTGCTAATCACATTAATGACGGCCCCATTATCTTCAAGTGTCCCCGCAGGCAATAATCGCGTGACAATCCATAACACCAGACCCGAGGCTGCTAAAAAAAAAGAAAAATAATGACTCAAACAAGAATCATGATTCTTACTGTTCTCTATCATTTTCTTTCCCCGCTTGTGATTCTGTCACGGTTGACCGTTTGTTTTGTTTTTTTTCTCTGGAACTATGAGAAACATTGTGTGGATGAAACAGCCACTGGACTCTTTCCCAACAGGTTAACTCGAGCGTCTTGCTCAGTGAGCAAAGAACAAGAGGTCAGCGGTGCGGCACATAGTGGACTGAAGTGGGAGCCAAAACATACCTCCATTGTTTCTTTTCACGCGATGAAGCATCAGTTCGGGATCAAACTCCATCACCAAGATTTCAACTTGTATTTCAAACTAGTTCAGTACATTTGCTGAAAGCTCTCTATTGTTTATGCTACTTATAATATTACATTTGAGCATTTTTGGGGCTTTTTTTCCAGCATTTTATAAGAGGTACAAAGAACAGAATACTTCAACAAGCGTAGTATTTCACTAAATCACACCTCCTACACTGCTGTTGAAAAAACAATGGTTTTATCACAGAATACGAAGAAATCACAAGGTCAGCAAGTCACCTGTCAACATATTTTGGTAAAAGTATCATGGAGACAAAGGTTCACCTTTGTTTCCCAAGTGTTGAACCACACCAAGAGGTGACAAATCCACAAAAACTACATATTCCTCGAGTGAAACAACAGAGTGACCCAAACAAATTAGCTCGACAATGTGTTTGGGAGCTACTGCTTGGTTGTGGCCTGTTCCTGCATGTAGTAACTGTAGAAAAACAGTTTTCATTCAGGGGGAATTCCAGCTAATTCCTAAACCGGGCTGAAGTCTAAGGAAAAGATAATTGAAGTTAATACTGTTTTTCTTTAACACATTCATCACCACACAGGCGGCAATCATTGAAAGCTTTCAGACTGTGACTGATGACAGTACCGGTTTACAGCTTCGCATACATGCTTTAAGTAGTAGAAATTTAGATTTATCGATGGTAGAAAAAACACAAACATTGATGATTTCGTGCTTTAGCTTCACACTCTAAACCACTCCAAGCCTTCAGTATCACCTCTGTGGGTGCACACTGCTAGAGACTGTGTTAGTCCCAATACAAGCAAGCAGTGTTTACAACCCACTCTTTACAAAACTAATCACGGGGACAAGTCAAATAACTGTATTCTTGTATTTTCATTGCTTCAATCATCTAATAGGATCTTTTTCAACTGAAAAAATGTTTTTCCTTGGGCTTAATTTCATTAACCCTCCTGTTTTTTTCATCTGTCAGCAACAGCAATGCTTCTCCTGCATTATTTTGACCCGGTCCATGTTTAATCATCCAAAAGTTGTCAGAAACCAAAGATATACAAACAAGCAATGTATATTTGTGTGTGTTTGTATTTTGTATTGTATTTGTGTGTAGTTGTGTGTGTCTGTGTTTGTGTATGTCTATGTGTCTCTGTGTCTATGTCTGTGTGTGTGTGATGAAGTTGAAACATG
>JAUESE010000092.1:6945376-6956929 GCA_032274725.1 Malacoctenus triangulatus
CACACACAAAACGCTCACACAGGATTGATTTACAAAGACGTGGCACTGGCTAGATTAAATGGAGATGATGAATACCGTCCTGGTTTGCCAATTCAAAGCATACAACCACACTAAAACACAACAGTGCACAAATGCAAAAAAAAAAAAAAACAACAAAAAACTGATACAATGCAGGCACACAAAACAAACACATAAACATATGTAAAAATAAAATAAGTCCGGGACATGGGATGCATAAGCGGTGCACAGATTAAAGCTGAGGAATGAAAGTGAAATTTGCAATGCATCACATTAGAGGCAGCAATGAAATGGCTGGGCGGTGGGGAGTAAAGCAAGATTTATATTCAGAGGAGGACAAATCTTGGCAAGCATGGAGTACCTATGTTAAGAGGCTTGGAGAAAGGCAGGGGGGGTTTGTATTGATGAGCAAGTCCAAGAAAGATGCGTGTGGGTGCAGGATTGTGGTCCTGTGGGGATGCTCTTTCTACGGCAGCGATATGGGGCTCAGACAGAGGATTAGTGTTTCTGCTCCATAATCAATTTGCTGTCTGGATCCCATTGCACATAACCCTAAACATCCACTCCCCACTTGATCCTCCAAAAACTCTCTTTCCTCTTCTCTTTTTTCCCTCCCTCAGCCCATTTAACCAATTACTCCTTTTTCCTGCTCACTCGTTTTGTTTGCTTCACCTTCAAACCTTAAGACACCTAATCTCGATCGCTCCAGCATCAAGAAAAACTCTCCAACGAAGCCGCCACAACAAACAAACTAACTTTTTATCATTGCTTTTTTCTACTAACCTCTCCACACCTGCCCTTCTCCGAAAACTTCCCTCCAATGCGTGCATCAGTTCACGCGAGCCACGATTCTGCACTCGCTGCATTTTAGGCAGGACAAGGGAGTTTGGGAGTAATTATACGAGGGTGTGTGAGTGTAGAGGTTAACTTTGACCAAGGGCAAACTATTTGCTTCATCTCACCCTTGGGTCCAAGCATGCTGCCATCTGCTCCAGAGCTGAAGGGTCATAATACTGGCTGACCAATCAATAACATATTACATGCTGGCACCATGCACTGGTCCTGGTCATTACTTCTCTCCCTGCTAATAAATGGCAAGGGGCGTTTAATTCCAGAAAATACAGCACAATTCAAACGAGCAAGTAGCACTCCATTACTAAAAACATGAAGCAGATCTGAAATTAAATGCATTTTAAAAAGAAAACAAATTTGTTGCTGGGTGACGCTGTATTATGCTGGTGAATTCAGCCTTCTTTACAAGCAATCTTGCAGATAAAAAGGTTATTTTCTCTGAGGACAGATGTGCTGGCATTTGCTGTCCGAGGCAGTGTTTTATGTTTGACTGTGAAGAGTCCTTGGAGAGTGCTAAGGGGGTTGGCTGAGACACCAGGTGGTGCTAGGAGCACTCCTGCTCTTTGTGAAGAGACTGGGGCTTTTTTTGTGTCAACAGATCAATGACTGCGAGACTGGAACAAAACTACTCATTTCAGATTGTCTGACACAAAGAACAGGTGGAAAATAAATAAATAAATAAACACGTAAAGGCTGGTGAACGTGTATTACAATTTATCCTCAGAGTCTCCAAGCAAACCCGATGAGCTTCATGCCAGTGGAAATGCAAATACAGCCTTGGATCAAAAGGTACGGCTTGACCGCGCTAACGACGCAATCGCTGCTTTTAACACAACTTCATGCATCCCTGTATACATAATATATATGCACACAGGCACGCGCACACACACTGACGCACACACTTGGACCCAGCCTGTCAGCAACTGTTTGTATAGCTTTATTAGACCAGACGGATGGTAACCTCTTCTGATTCCAGCGAGGACGCTCAGATGAGAGCGACTAATTGCCATGCTGGGGCAGCGATGTGACTCGCATGTGCCTGTAAAGGTCTCGAGGCACCGCAGGTTTAATGTGTCCCCTGAGTTTGTGCGATGTCTAAGGGAGGCACTGACAGGCTGACAGGTGGAAGCGTTGAGAATGAGAGACAAAAAACGCGAATGGCGCGTTTCTTTACGCGTGTCTACGAGAGCGTATTGAAGGGTCCTCTGTCGCAGCTTAACTACCCAGCTATAAAAAGGTGAACATGAATCACACTGGCAGCCTTACCTTGGCCTGGCCTCAATGTCGTGCTGCAAACAATGACAAACAGAGGGAGAGGGGGGATGGGGAGGACAGGGGGGAGAGGAGAAAAAAACATATTTAAAATCTTTGCACAGGTGTTGTGGAGAACAAACAAAAGGTAAACAACATAATTTACATCATCTTGGTCCACAGCTGGTGTGGCTCTAAATCTGACCAATTAATTTTCTCTCTCATTCACCAGTTGTGCTCATGTATATTCATGAGCTTCTGAAGGAACAAGCTGGAACAGAGCACCAAGTGAGCCGTAAGCCCCAAATCTTGAACTGGCTTTCCTATTAAACGTTGATTGAGGCTTTAAAGAGGATTTTATATTCTAATTAGTGGACTTCGTGTGGTTATGCTGAGTGTGCAACACTTGCACAAATATTGCAAGCAAAAGTTTTCTTTTATACTCAATAAGATTTTTTTTTTTTTCAAATCAGAAGTAACACGAATATCCTCGACAGTGTAGCAGTTGAGCACAGATATATTTCCAGACTGAGGATGTGTCTCAAGCTGACTGATCGCCACCGATCCAATCACAGATGGTCTTTGGATCGCTCCGATCTTTTACAGGATTGTTGTGTGTAAGGAGCCCAGACTGTCCACCAATTGTATTGATCTTCCAGGTAAACTTTTTTTTTTGTTTGTTTCTGGTCTCTTACAATCTTGAACAACATGTTAAGAAAAAAATAGCAGTAAGCCACGTAAAAAGTATCAAAAAAGGTTCAGTTGAACCGATATGAGACCAAAGAAATACAATTCAATCACCAATCGGGATGCTGAATATCAGGCTGAACTCTTGTTGCGCTGCCAATGAACCCTCTATTTTTCACACTTCAGCTATAATATTGTCGGGGGAAATGCAAATAGAAAAGGTACATATATATGGATTTCTCTGAGATTCTCCCCAGAGAGGTAGTTTCTCTTTGGGGGTTCCCAGCACTGTTTGGCCCAAAATTGGCTACAGATCATTCTAAAGCCCTGCAGCTTGACTATCGGCAGGAAGATGACTGTACCAGAAAGGGATTTTGACACTGTAACTAACAGTCCTTGGCAGCACCGCAGATGAAAAGAGAGCGCTGATGAGTGGAGGCTGCAGAGCGCTGACCAGCTGTCTGCTTCAATGACTAAGATATGGCTCCAGATTTAATTAGCTTCCGAGCTGGACAAACACATAGTTTCAAATATGAGACATTTCTTGATTTAACTTGTCAAACACTTCAACACACTCAAAAGTTAATTTGTAAAATGAAGTTACAAAACTGACATTTACTAAAAAAGCTTGCGGTTGGTTGGTGTGCTGCATCTTGTTGTAATTTTTTCTTTTTTTGGCAGATCCTGATTAAAAGTGCATGTCATTAGTTCACAACAATTTGCGGCAGTTTTTAGACACCAAAGAAAAATTCATCACACTCAGAGTACAAATACGGTGTATATACATATTTTGAGCTTTTACACTCTTATTGATGGTAAAAGAAAGAATATATATGCCTGTATATACTGTAGTCCCAGATGTGTGCTTAGTTACTATTTAGACTAATTAAAAGAGCTTTTAGAGCTATTGTCCATAAAACTGAAAGAAAAATGCTGGTAGCTACAAACAGACTGCAAGAGGGTTCAGTTCTGATAGTAATTACCATAGTTACCTTTGCAACACTGTAGAAAAATAACATACCTTAAGGCCAGAATAAGCCCAGATTCAACACTTCCTCCATTATTCAAATGGCCTCAGGCAAGTCAGTCATTATGTTCACACAATAAAAACTGGTCTTTCTAAGCTGAGAACAATCCCTGCTTGCCCATTATCAAAAGAAACAACAAAAAGGCTTTCTTTGATTGAAAACAATAGCAGCTTTGGAGGAAGGTGTGTTTATGAAGCGTTTATATTTCAATGTACAGCATGCTTTTAACTCTACTCCTCATCTGTGTGAAGGAATTCACACGGAAGTTTCCATTTCAACTAAATCCAGAATTCAATAATCAATTTTTGGAAGTATCTTCCATGAATGCATGACGAGTTGTTCTTATGGTTAAATATTTGACCTACAGCATCTTCCTTTCCTGTCTGTTCAATTTGATGTTTGAGGTGTACATAGTTTCTGTAGTGTATTTGGTTTCTGAGTTCACTACAATATTTCAGATATTTTTGTGCTTATGCTGGTCCAGCTTCTCTAACATCCCTGTGACACATCACAGTGGGTTTTTAATTACAGTTGTCATCAGTGAGTGTTCATGTAAACACACTGAAGCTTCTACAAATGAGTATGTACTGGCAATTTTATAATGAAATTGAAGAGACAGGGAGTTCTGATTATAAATGGACTCAGACTGAGTCAAAGTCACTTATTATACTCTCCCCCAGGCTCCTGTTTATTGGGCAATGTTCAGAATGCTATTACGAGCAAGCTGACCCCCCTTATTGTGTGTCTACATGTATCTACACTAATGTGTGCCTTTTCCTACATTAAAAGCAAGAAGAGAAATTATTACCGGAACCAGTGGTAATTTGTTTGCCTGACCTGAAGCAGAATTTGTTGCCTCAGTCAGGGGATTTACTCTTTGATAGGCTGGCAGAAGAATTGCTTTTATGCAGGTGAGAGATGCTTTACATCATAGTTGCAACATTCCCCAGGCTTTCGGATACATGGCTGCAGTGTTTTGGCTTGATGTGTTTACCGAGCCGCAATCGAGGCACTGCTTCCTAAAGAGCTGAAGGCTATAACTGTAGTTGTCAGGCAAAGAGGATTAGCTTGTTCTTTACGGTGAAAGGAACAAACAAAAACCAAATCGGGAGACAAAGTTTTCCTTTCTGAATATGTGTTGTCTTTCAAACAAAGCTTAAAGTTGGAGTGTCATTTCAGGGCAGGCCACATATTGTTTTTCTTGTTAAATCAGCTTATATCATGGATACATTCATGAGTTTCAAATCCCAAACACTAAATTACTGCTCTTGCAACAAAAATGGCTATTGATTACCCAACCGCAGCTTGTACTGGGAGCTAGATGTAGTCTAGTGCTGAAACAGATTAATCAGTTTTATTGTTGTTATTGTTACATTGTTCTTTTTCCCTCTGTTGGCAAGGAAAAAATCAGCTATTACCTAATGCAATTTGAGATTGGCATTTAAAAATGCCACAATGATTCATTTCAAGGAACGCAAAAAAAAAAGAAATAAAAACTAGAACCCTGCAACTAATTAAATCAAAAAAAGTAATAGTACATTAATCAAAAACTCACATTTTCAAACCTGACAGAAGAGAAATGCAGTAAAAAGGTGAGTGAAGGACCGTAGTTTGATGTGCCGTTATAGTGCCAGTATAATTCAAAAGGTTATAAAAATGCGTGAGCTGGTAGGAGAATTTATGTTTGACTCAGTTATTGTCCTGAACCCTTTGGTGCCACACATGAGAAAATATAATAACTGAGACTGCTGTAAGAGTTGGTGGACTTGATGCAACTCATCCTCCCTGTAACTTCAAGGGTTTCCACCAGAGCCAGCAGCATGCCAGACCTGAGCAACACAGGTCTTTTTTTTTTTTTAAGTATTTTAAACGTATAGTGAGTGTGACTCCTTGGAAACAAATAAAACGGCTGGCAAGCTCGCCAGCCATCTTTGGCGCAAACAGTTATGGCCAACAATCAGTCAGTCTCAGGTCAATGAAGTGCAGGTAATGAGCACCTTGTCCTCGAAAGAACAAGAGGAGCCAAGTGTCTCTGAAGTTAATGTTACTTCAAGTCGAAGTAAACACTGAGTCACTGAGTTGACTTGCGCAAGAATAATAGAGCCAATATACAAAAAAAACAGCTTTGTAGGACACGGCACGATAAATCAAATTGTGTTTTAATGCCTGAGAAGAAAATACTGAGCTGTCAGGCTTATAAACGTCTCTGTTGGAGACCCTGACCTGTTGGACTTGTTTTTTTTTTCTTCTACTGGATGATATTTGTGACTACAGCCTCACACCAGCAATAACTAACACATGAGAACAAACAGAGTAACCATTGGCATTCAATTATGGTCCTAATGAACCTGAACCACCACGGATTAATTTCTCAGCAAGAAAAGCAATCTGCACATCAGCTCCCACCATTACTTCAGCCCCTCTCCTCGTACAAAGTATCTCCAGGGAACACTCAGCCCCCACCCCCCCACCCCACCCCCCCCAAACTTCCCCCCTCCCGCTCCTGACTGTGGTGACTAAAATATAGCCGAGTGACAAATGAACCAATGGGACATTTCAACTTGGGGTCTGGATGCAGCGAGGACATTCTCTTCAATGTTCAATGAAGGCGTACTGGAATGAAGGGCTGCATTACTTGCAAGGATATGACTAGTGTTACTAATCTGTCAGTGTTAATAGGTTAGACAAGAAACCACAGTGAACTCTAAGACTGCGTACAGAACTGTTATATACTCCAGCCAAAGGACAAGCATGCGTACACTTGTGTTTCAGCCAACAGTTCAGGATTAATTTGAAACTAACCACCTCTGTCACACTCACACAGCTGAGTGGATGGTAATAAGAGAGCATCTCTACACGAAGACGCAACATATGCCTGGATAAATACTGTACAGTCAGTCTCTCTTCTCAGTGGGAACAAAACTGCGTATGATGGCACCTGCTCTCAATATGCACTTTGCTGTTTCAGCAGGTTCTAGAGCCATTAAAAGGATCATCTTTAAAGTGGGAAGCCTGAGATCAAACCTTTAAGTCTCTGAGCATACTTTGTGCTAAATTGTCTTTCACCAATTCCTTTACAACATCAACACGTTTGACCAAATACCACACAAATGAGAGCAAATCGAGGAGGACACAGCCTAGCGGAGCTCCAAATTTTAGTCAAGTAATTAGTAATCACCATCAAAAGATCTTTGTGTTGGCTACAAAACCTGCATGTAATTGTTTTTTAGATAAGAATAATAGCAGCCACTTTAACAAGGGTGCTCCGAGTAATGATCCTGGCAGCAGTTCTCTGTGTTCAAAGTTTATATTAATTAATTATTGACCCTGGTTGCTTCTCTTCTTTTATCGTACTCTCAGCAGAGCTTGTGATGTGACACTGCCGTCGATAACAGTGTCAGGTTTACTGAAGTTTACTCCTCTGAATCAAATGCATTGTTGTAGTTTTTTTTTTTAGATCGACTGCAGTAAGCACATTCACTAAAGTAGTTTGTGTGTCATTTCAAGCACAGTTTCAAGCTCACAATTATGAGACTGCAACGTTATTGTCTGTTAAGCTTATAAAGCCTGTCTCATACGTTTATCACAATAAGGGTGAAAAACGGCAAAGTCCTTTCACAAATAAATCACTTTTAGATTCAGTCGAACAAATTCACCCCACACAAATAGCTACATCAGGCTTATTTAGTTTGAGGTATTAAAAGTCAAGCCAAAACTTACCAGCTTAGTGAAATCACAGTCAAGGAACTTTAGCCAGCCGAATCACAGTCACACAGGGTTTCTGAGACATTACTGTCCTATCTGTATTTGACTTTGCCCAGTGTAGCTGCTCAAAAAGCGTGACAAGGATGATGAAAAAAAGCACACAAGGGTCTTCTTACCGCGGCTTTCTGGGCTGGTCTTGGAGGAAGAGCGTCAAGCGCCGCTGCGTCACTCATGCCCTTCGCTTCAGCCTGCTCCAGGATGCAAAGCTGGTGCGTGATGCTGGCCATCTCCTCCTGCAGCTTCTCCGTTTCCACAGAGATCTCTGCGATTTTCTCTGCTGCGGTCGCTGTGAGGAAGGCTTCTTTGAGGTCAACCAGGTGCAGAGTCCTCTTCTCCTCCAGAAGCACCAACTGGCGAAGCTCCTCAAACTGATCGTTGACGTAAACCTCGAGTTCCTCTGTTGTCATCTAAAAAATAGTATAAAAACAAGTGAGAAACATCATACTCTATAACATTTCTAAAAGAACACCGTAAGTGACAATAGGTCTGTGTGGTGAACATTCAGGTGAAATATTGACAAGTTTGTGACATGAGCAAGGAGGACACAGTTGTCTTTCACTTTGACAAGAGAAGATTATTTTAATAAGCCCACAGGTCTCTGTCATGCAGCTGCTAATTGATAGCATGAGGCTGATTCCCAGGAGGCAAACTCAATGCATCCCATCTGTAGACAGAGACCTCAGAGGCTCTTTCTTCCACAGCGAGCCATCTGTTTGGATTTGGAGGCAGCTGAACTGTTCGCCGAGAAAACCTTTTTCAATTTCTTTTCCCCATTCCCGAATGAGGTTCTCCTCAGCTATGACTCATTACGTTAAAACACCTGAATAAACAGACTCCTCCCTATAGTCCTTCCCCCCCAAAAAAAGAAAAAAAGAAAAAGCTCTGCCTCCAAGGCAGACACTGTCATGGGGCAAGAAAAAAAAATCCCTTGTCATGACTTCTGCCCTCGAATATGTTATAATTGCTTCAATCTACCAACATCAGCTGCTCTGTCTCCCTTCTTCCCCTGAGCAGACCTTCACTCTCTTCCTTTCCATCTATTTTATCTTGTTTGCCCTGAGCCTCCCTCTCTCCAGTGAAGCAAAGAATCATCAGTCTTTACTAAGGTTGGCAGAGCTACGACCCCAAGGGGCCCAAAGTTTTTAGCGTGTATTTGCCATTTCTGCACAAGCAATCAGATTCTCCAAATTGCCCATTAAACCAAGCGCAAGAAGTAACACTTTTAATTTACTTGCTTTGTATGAGCAAAAGAAAAACATGCACATCGTTCATGCTGAATAAGACAGAAAGACTTAGTTAGCACCTAATTGGAAAACAATGAGTTGTTTTCTCTCTGGCTTCTCCAAAATCAATGCCCTTAATATATGTCTGATAGATCAGGAGCAATGAATTAAAAGTTAGTAGCGTTTTTTGCTCACTTGTTATGTGTATCAGCAAATGAACAAAAATAGAAGAATTAAAGTTTCTAAATTCACATATGTTTTTACACCTCTGGTATTAGTTAGTCTACCTCGAGGTAAAAAAAAAATCTAAAGTAATTGTGATACAAGCAGATTAAATCTTCTCAAAACTTGGCCATTTTATAAGTGACTAGCAAACACTTTGAAGGTAGGGATTTAAAATGTGTAGGTCAAGTCAAGTTCCTGAAATCATACTTATTTATTATGTATTTATTTTTATTTTGAAAAGCCTTGGCATAGAGACACTAGTCTTTCAGGGACCAAAAATTCATTCACAGTTACGAGGACCAATAAAGACTACAATAATCAAAAGATGGGTTAGACTTGCTAAAATGTTCATCTGTGAATAGTTTTAATTCGATGCTGCAGTGTTTTTCTACTGTACACAACCTACTTTAAAACAAAGTACATAAAAAAGACAGGTGGGCAGATCTGCATTTTGTTGTCTTGTGGCCACATTAAGTTTTAGAGAGTAAACAGAAAACTAAATCATGAAACAAGAATAAAGATACCAAAAAGGAAAACCGCTACATAATGAGGGCAGATAAAACTGTGACATAAAAATGGGAGGCAGTTTTATATCTATCATCAACTACACACATTCCATCACAACGCCTCTCAAACACCAGGACCTCCACGAGCCCTCTGCCCTCCAACTGTGTCCCTACGGCGTCTGTGGCAGATGGAAGCCGTGATCCTGGATCAGTGTTCTTTGTGTTAGTCGAGCGGGAGCCCTCTGCCATTGGACCTTGTAGTCTGTGCCCGGGGTTTCTCTGAGAGTTTGTCCCAAACGCAAGGAGAGAGCATTCATGCGTGCTAATCTTCATTTGCATTGCTGCAAGCTGAGGCCACAAAATGAGGCCTCAGGAGAGACAGCAGGATGCTGCTTACAAGGACAGTGTTGGAGTCAGGACGCATGACGAGAGGTAGGATGCCTGGCTAGCATGCTAAGAAAGACAATTTCTTTTCAAAGTAAAGATCCGATTATTCAAAGCACATGAGGGAGGCTGAGGTGTTTAACATGCTCTCAACTGTTGCTGTGGAACTTCTTTTAAAGAGTAAAATCAGGTATGAACCAATTTCTTAACAGTTAACTCTGGCATTAGTGAATCACTAAAACCAGAAAACGCTCAATTACTGCTTTAAAAGGAAAAGGGGTGCAAACAGAAATGACCTTTTACTGCGAGAGTAATTTGTGATACAAAATGTTGTAACTCATTATTGTTGATAGAAGCAAACATCAAAACAAAAATCAAAGCCCTCGGGAGTAAAAATAGATCAGCACGAAAAACAGTTGGTGAGACATCAGGACACAGGAGAATTTATAAAACTAAACTAAAAAGCAGCTCATAATATCTTCAAAGAAGCCTTAGCTTTTTTCTTACCCTTTCTAACCGTGCTGTCACATCATCCATTGATGGACTTGTGAAAACTAAAAAATCTGGTGAACCTAAAGAGTTTTAAGAGACAATTATAGTGATTTATTTTAAGGATATTTAAGGTTGATGTGACCTAAA
Source organism: Malacoctenus triangulatus (assembly GCA_032274725.1). NCBI lineage: Eukaryota > Metazoa > Chordata > Actinopteri > Blenniiformes > Labrisomidae > Malacoctenus > Malacoctenus triangulatus. The sequence goes on from JAUESE010000092.1 coordinate 6,955,955, forward strand.
TTTATGGTTTAACTGTGGTGAAGCAGAGTTTAAACGATACTCGATAAGGAGGTCATAGCATGGCTTTGACTATTACATCTTGGTCCAGAGAGACCTTGGCGTAAAAGGGAATTGGACTAAATTGGAGCTTATTTACACTTAGTCCCACACTGGATGGACACTGTGGTCTGCACTCGCTGGTGTGGAAACATTGAAATTTCAAAGGGAATTTTGGTTGATGTGTTGAAAGGGTTAACTCTTTGTGATGGTTTTCCAAATCCCAACTGACCCTCTGTTGCTTATGCAGCGCACTGTTTTGTGTGATGCCTTTTTAAAAAGGCCTAAAAAGCATTAATAGAACATTAGGAGTAAATGGATTTGAACTGTCCTTGCCCTTGGCAATAGTGGCCCCGTTCCAAGTGAACACCACTCTCTCTTTGTCTCGCGCTCTCTTTTATCTGTCCCAGAAATTAGATTTTCCAATTTAGCCTCTAACACAACACTGCAATACACAGAAAGTTAATTTGAAAAACACAAGCTCTACAACAGTCAAATAAAGCAATATAAAAAGAAGCAGCAAGGGTGAGAATAAGAGAGGGAAAATGAGACAGAAGGTCTTTGGTTTTATAATAGCAGAGTTTCAATATCCAGCACCTTTTTATTGGTTTAGAGTGAAGCAATGTCAGCCAAGAAACTTTCTGGGGAATGATAGCGGGTAATTCAATTAAAATGGTGAGATAGAAAGGGAGAGACAGGCTTAAAGAGCAACAAGAGAACAGAGTAGAACGAAGGATCAGAGAAGGAAGAGAATGAGGTGGAGAAGGACCAGAAAAAGCAGGATGAATGAACCGAACAGTAGCAGCCAAGCCTTTTCATGCTTTTCCTGTCTGTTCCTCAGCCTCATCTTCCTCAGACAGCTCTAATGTGTCTGCTGCTCTTGTAGATTTTATGAGGCAGGGAAAAAGGATGTAGCCACTGCACACACACACACACACA
>JAUESE010000092.1:6957029-6967757 GCA_032274725.1 Malacoctenus triangulatus
CATGCAATTTAACCTCCTCAGGCAGCACCTCTTTCTATCTTTGCTTCTGTCTTTCACACACAGACACACACACACACACACACCCCTACCCCTCACCTGGAGTAGTCACTTTGATGGTTGCCTGTCATGCATAATAAGAGACGCTGACATTTGAGAGTGCAGAGAGGACATGCCGACAAATCCACATAATGGTCTCTAACACAGTGCCCTGTGAGTGAGCCAGGTAAGTGGTTTTCACCAGGCACAGTGCACTCCTACAGCTCAACAGCACAAGACTGAATGTCCAGGAAGTCCTTGGGGCACCATTGATATTTCAGTATGATAATAGACATGAACTCAGGAGGGGTGCCGGCTGCCAGAAAAAGTGTTATCTCTCACCGGCCAGTCAAATTAACCTTCTACATTATGCCACTGTGCTTGGGTCACATCTCTGCAGGTATTCAGCAAAGCTTTTGGGTGCCACTGCTCTCCGATGGGTTCTGACACAGTTATAAAAGCTGAGCACGAGGCAGAGAGGGGACTGCTGGGGCGGTCGCGAGGGCAGGTGCAGCTGCTTCCAGAGGTAAATAACTAAAACCATAGCAGTCATTCCCAATCCTGCCTTTCATCGTTACATCTCGCACTGCACGAGTCATGCCTCGGGATTTATTGTCAGCGGCACAACATGCCCCCACTATGGCATCCGTAATGGAAATACAGCAACTGTTTTCAAGGTTGGCTTGTCTTGAAAATTCAGTTTGAGTAGGTTTGGCTCTGGCTGACATCAAGATAAGGTGACTGCATGTAAAATACACCTGGTACCCGATGTTTTGAGAAGGCAGGATGGGGAAAGCTCTTAAAAAATTGAAAATATATGTGGAAAACTGTGATTTTCCGTCTGAAATTTACCGAGAATGACACTGAAATGTGTAAAACACGAAGTCTGAATCTGCTCTACCTTGGGAAAGATACTGATATACAACTTGTCCGACAAGATTGTGGAGGGCAATGTTGGGGAATATTTCATTGGATTTATGAAGTGAACAGGAAAAGCTGAATGTTTGATGAACTGAGTGCAGCTCGACTGTAAAAATCCCAATTTTATCAATGTAGACATTATTACTGTTTATTCATCATTTATTCTTCCTGATCACCATTCAACCACCAAAAAACTGAATTTAACTACATTATATTTATATGAATTGTTTCTATATTTTGAACATCCAATGCAAAGACATAGACTTGAAAACCCTTTATAATTCAACATTATATGATTCAGCATATCCACCCTCGACATCCTGGACCGATTACAAAAAGTTTCTGTCAACCTACCAAGTTCAACCAGAGTTTAAAACTAGCTGGAGGGTATTCAGCATCTTATTAATCATTCTGTCTAACTCATAGTCACATTAAAAACACAACCGCTGGAATTAGCACAGAAGGTCTGAGTCAAAAAGTGACGTCCACCGATGCCTCAAAAAGTCATGACTCAGTGATCATACGACGATGCCGTGCATCAAGTACAATTAGATCTGAAGAAACCCAAAATGAATAGGCAAGATATGGGGAGGAGGTGGCATGATAAATACATGAATTGAAATAATTGCCAATCATGTTTGCAGCCGAATGCCTTTATGACATAATCTCCTCCTAATCCCTCTTTATCTCATTCTTGACTGCTGTGTCTGCAACGCTCAGTTTCTATACTGCCACACAGCTCACAGCTGTTCCGGCTAAATTGAAAATTAGTAATGGTTCATTTGAAATGTTTTATTTATTATTTTTTTTAAAGTGATGTTTAAAACTGGGCTCCAAAACCTTAATGAGAGACAGAAAAAAACTAAATCAAGACTTCCTATCTGGGGCAAATGGAATACACATTTGAATTAGAAACATAAAAAGGCTGCAGTCTGAATGTGGTGGAGGAACTGAAATGACTTGGCCTAATTATGTCCAAGAGTTTGACTGAAATCTGACCAACACATCACTGGGAGGCAGCACTAGAATTCATAGAGACAAACCTTCTGGAGCTACAAGAAATGTGGTGCAATCATGGAATAACAGGCTAAATCAGGACAAAATGTTATCTTTAATGTTCTAAACGTAAATGTATCCTGTACTTTTCATGCTAAAGGTTAAGTAACATACATACTTTTAAAGAACAAAAAAGAAACAGAAATCCTGCTATTTTTATTTACATGTCAGGCAACAATGTATGTGCATTGTGATGGGTTTGAAAGGAAATTATAAGCGAATACAATGGCACTACAATATAATGAAAGAGCGATGTCTGTCCTTGGAAGAAAGTCAAATTTTCTTTTTTTTATAGCCATGGACTAATTTTTATTTCACTTGACGAGATTTGTTGGCCGCTCGTTACTAAATTAGAGCAGCTGAGCGCGGAGCATGTGGGCGCGGTGCTCTGAAAATTAATGTTACCCGATAATTCATTTTAGGGATTCAAGTCAGTGTTTGATACGCAAGAGTTTGCCCTCACCTCACCGCTGGTCCATTTATTCTTGATCCGCTCACCCATCTGTTGTGTGCAGCCCAGCAGGTCGTAACCCTCCCTGCTCTGCAGGTAGAGCACACAAATAAGCAGTAAACACAACAAACTACTCATCTGCGAAAATAAACGAATTCACAGCATGTATGTCAAACAGTGTCTCTGTGGAAGCTACAAAACACACAGTTTATCAATTATTTCTCAGAAATGAGCTAAGAGTGATGTGGAAAAGAATCAAACTTAATTACTTTAGTATTAACTTTCTAATCATAAACAACGAGACAAGAAACAAATATCAAGATGTTCTTGATGAAACATCTCTGATAAATTATCAGCATTTGGTGATGAACCTTTGGGATGTGGATAAAACGTAGCTCATGAGACAATCAAAATCAAATTTGCATAAAAAGAATGATGTGCTAACTTCCTCTGTGCTAAACACAGTCCAGGGAAGAGAAATAATAAAATAAGGAGATAAAGGGCGTTTGGAACTAACATACTTATACAAGAAGCAAGAAAAAAAATGGAGAAGCTTTACATTTAAAAAATTTAGCCATGGGCTAACTTTTGACCCTCTTTGTCTCTTGTCAATCCATAAGTGGCTGTGATGTAACAGTCGCCAGCCAATGTACTGCTCTACTTTTGTTTTTCTGATGTACAGCCAGAGGGCAGAGGTCTCTGCAGCTAAATGAGCCAGCCAATCAGAATGATCTGCAAGTGATACTCTGAATCAGTTTGCGTTCACAAATGAAGACCCTGCTTGTTCAAAACACACTGATCCAAAACTGAGTCTTGGTTTCAGATTATATGGCACCCTTAAAAACGAGTTATCTTTGCAACACGACAGTCCAAATGTCTTCAGGGTGATTAGCATCTGACTGAAAATGGCACTATAATCATCTGAAACACTCTGCTGTGCGTAACTGAACCCGCAGTGGTGATGGGGTTATTTGCTCAAAATGCATTTTATTGGTTCAAATGCTGTTCTGCACTTAACAACTGGTGACTCACTGGACTTTAGGACATAAGCCATCTGAGAAAATGGAAAAAGGGTGAAGCCATATTGGGAGCGAAGCCAGACTGGCAGTGTGAGTTATTGATAATTTTGCATTTCTATTTCACTTTTTTTATGTATTTATGTGGCTGTACACTGAATTATTTCATTATTAAAATCACGAGGGGTGTTCTCCGAGTCATTGTTATGTCTGAAAATATTTCACAGAGCATTTACTGAGCCCTGGTGGGTTGACTTAAAGACTACAGGGCCTCCAGCTATTGGCATACTGTTTAATACTGAATTAGAAATGCAAACTAGATAGGTGACGCTCTGAATACATTAGGTTGTGCAGCTGCAGATGTTGCAGAGCCTGCTGCTGTGATTATGGGACAATATAGAGGCTCCAGTAAATCACAAACTGCTGGTGTGCCATATATAAACCTGTCATGTTGTGAGTGTGCAACTTACCTTCTGCCACATGTAGGCCTCACGCAGAGTAATGATCTCATGTTCCCTGTGTTCACCCTGCACAGCACACACCACACAGATTATCTTCTCATCAGGTTTACAATAGAGGGAGCCCTCCTCGCCGTGCTGCGTGCAACGCAGTCTCTCGACGGTTACAGTTTTTTTCTTTCCACCCTCTGATTTTTCGTCTTCGGCGTCTGCTGCCGCATCTGCCCCCTCTGCTCCATCCCCAAGCTCAGCTTCCTGAGGCAGGCCATTCTGGGCTCCTTCTTTGCCTGCGGCATCACAACACTCGTGCCCAAGTGGTGGTGGCCTTGGATTTTCTGCTTCTTTTGCAGCGTTTGTCTCAACACCGTTGGCCTGTGTCCCTTCGCAGTTATAAGGCATTAGGGCATGACGTGTGCTGCCAGAGTGTCTTTCAGCGTGGACGGGGCAGAAGGCGAAGCTGCAGGTGTGGCACACTTGTGTCGCTGGCTGGGCCTCGTCGGGCTCACACGCATCACATGACCCATCCATCTGTGGCAACTCCTCATCCTCCAGCCTCATGGCTCCTTCCTGAGTTTCCCCTTTGTGGTCCATGATGGCTGATAAATAGTTTGGGGGATCAAGGGAAGTAAGCCCTATTGGAGACACACACAAAACAGGGGACGGAAGGCTATTAATAGCTGTGACCTTCTGTGAACACTTCTCATATTTGCAAGAGGGAAAGTCCAAGATTCCTCGGCCTAATCCCTTCTGATATAATATTCCTGCAACAGATGATTCGGGGAGCCACGGTGCAGAGGAAACAAGACCCACCGCAAGTGTGTAACACAAGCTGGAAACCTCTGTGTAATTCTAGTTCTGACTTCTAGGAGCTGTTTTTCTGTTTTGCCCATTTAAAGCCGCATGGTGGTGTAGTTTAATACACAGATTTCATTCAGCCTTCAGTTTGACTTAATTACAGAAAGCTCTTTGCTTGAGCCCACCGGACTACCTGAAAAACCACACCTTACCACTTCCTGCTCAGCCTGCAGGACTTCATTCAAAATGGCCTGACAACGGCAGCACGGTAACTGTCCGTTTAACTACAACGATCAGCACAAAACAATTCACGCCACCCCACCTATCGTGGATCAAACTCTCCAGGATCAGTGGATTAATCTTATTTTTGACAGTAATGTTCCTGATTTACTGCGTTTGGAGAGAGGGACGCTGTCCCAAACATCCGGGACGTCACAGGAGCGTTATCGGTAAGTCTCACCGCCAGGTTGTGTATTAGCTACTCTTTGAGGGACAGCAAAGAACGTTGCTAACGACACATGCTAACAGCGTAGCACACTTGGCATCGACTACGATCATTATTGTAGACTTCATAGGATATTATTCATACACGAAAAATATGTTCCCTCCGCGCTGTGACTTCCGGTCGTTCTGCCGGCTCCCGCGAACGGTCAACGGTCGGAACTGCAACGGCCAAAGATCGCAGCTAACGGAACTACCGCTCGGTTTGACCCTGCCGGAGCTTCCGGTTGTCAATCAAGGCTTGCGTCATTTTCGTGATGAAAACGATCATCCAAGTTTCTCGATACCTCGAGTGTATTATCGTGAGACACATTTGTTGTAAGAGTCAAAGCCTCCATATTTCTTGGGTATGTTTTTCTTTCTAAAAATATATTTTTAAAGACATTTAAGGGAGAGAGAACATGTTAGAAGACTGATACTTTAATGACACGGTTGAAAATATTTAGCTCGATCCTTGTGATGATGTTAGACTGCTGCAGGCATGCTTTGTCTCACTTTGTCCATTCTGTACTTTAGCTGAAGCTCTCCTCCACTCTGAGGAACAGAGCTGTCTCTCATTTCACTGCAATCCTGCCCACTGGAGATGAGCGCCATCAATAAACCATTAAGACTCAAGGTAACATTCGCATCTCCTCTTTATGACTGTTTGCAACACTGTGTGCTTCTGCATTAAGAGCCGGATGCAACATGGTTTCTCTTTTTTCCATGTGTATTTCTCCAGAGTACAATGCATTTCAACGGCCACAAGTCTTTAAAACGAATGCATCATGTAAACATGTCACATCCAGCCATAAAAGAAGAATTATGTATGTGTTGTGAAAAATATTGCATTATTCCTGGAAGTTATTTATTCCATCTCACAGCTACATAAAAGATGTGTGGCTGTAAGTGACATTATTGTTACATTTACACTACCTTTGATGCATTGGCAACACAAGACTACCATTATTTTTCCACTTTAATACATGCCAGTTGCTGCCTCCACGTTTCAACTGTTTTGTTGACATTTCTTTTCACTGTATTTTGTAAATAGGTTTACTTCAAAGATCAGTTTATTTAGAAACTGGTATTATGGTACATGATAATAAACAAATGCAGCTATATATCAACATCTAATGTGGAACAATAAAACAGTGAATCGGTCAGCATTAGACTTGCAAACAGTGATCAACATCTCATGCAATGTGTCACTCCAGCACTTAAATAATGAGTATCTGTGACCTTATGAGAAAATTAGACATTATTTTCAGTGATCTAAACAATAATATAGTTTGTAACAACTCAAACGTTACTCTCATATAGGATGTTGCATTTTGCATGTCAATCAGCACGAAGTTTGTACTCAACAACAACCTCCTTTATAGTCCCGTATAAAAAGATAGTCAGATGAAAAGTACAAAGTCCTCTTCTCAAAACTTTATCCCTTAATCAGTTACTTTGTACTTATCCACATTCAATTGCACCATAAGTGTAGGCATTACATTCACTGTATTCAAAGTACACTATGAAGGCAAATACTAAAGGAGAGAAGATGATGCCATGGTAGTTTATTTTGTAAGTAAATATATGAAAAAATGTGAATTTCTTAAACAAAGGAGATAAATGTGTGGGTGTGAAAGTCGGAAATTCGACAGTGCTCCGAGAATATGTGATTCATGACTTCCAACCTGGCAGAGTCCATCACGGTGCAAGTGCAACAAAGTGGATGCCCCCATTAGCAGTCACTGACGTGTCTTTGTATGCAAACAGACGCACTCTGTTTACTGACTCACGAACAAAAAAGCGCTGAGTGTGTGCTGCCTGCACCTTCAGCATGACCACACGCTCCTGCTCTGCCTCTCCCGCTCTCCCTCGGGTCTGTCACGAGGCCTTGACCTTTCTCGGATTTTATTTTATTTATTTATTTTCTCTGTCTGCATGTCCTGTCCTCTCTGTCCACCGTGCAGCGGCGAGACCGAGAGAACAGAGAAGAGAGCAGGCTTGACGCTGTCTGCTACACAAACACACATTTCTTTGTCTCGTTACTTCCTCCTTCTCCTCGAAGCCTCCCTCTCTCCCGAGTTGTGTTTGTGCACCGCTTTCCCACCACTGCTGACACATACAACTGATAGAAAAAAAAAAGTGCTGCAACGGAAAGAAACTCACCCCCTTCTCCTCCCCTCGCCCACCGCCACCCCCCTCTCTCCCTGCTATTTGTCCCTGACGCACACACATCCACGCAGGCATTTACTCCTTCGTCCTGTGGGTCGGTCTGCTGTGTATACTTACTCGTCAGAGTCCCTCTTTCCTCTTTCTCTCTCTCTCTGTCTAGGCTCTTGTTTGGAGATAATGTGGCGTCTGCGGAGGAGGAATTAGCTTGACGGCTAACTTCCTTAGCACAGCTGTTGGGTAATAAATGCTATTACTGAGCTGTCGCCAGATCTACTTTCACTACAGAGGGGCTCCACTTCTATCCACCGACTGCGTTTTACTTCCTTATTTTCATCAGCTGTTGTCTGCGGGTTTTTTTCTATTTCCTGCTCATAGCCTGCTGCCTGTGTGAGAGCGGCAGAGACACACAGAGGCTGCAGAGAGAAAGCCTGTCTGACAAGCACAGCAGCCCTCAGAAACCGGAGACACTCGCTCAACTGCAACGCAACATTTGCCTCTTTTGCAACAATAAGAAACAACATGTTATCTAAGGCACACCAATTAGTTTAGTATTTGTTTTAAAATAAAAAAAGAGCTCCACACTGCATTACAATGACACTGGCGATTTTTCAGTAACAACATCAGAATTATGGACGAAATTAAAAATTTATTAATGGTGCGTTCACGAGTCTGGGAATTTGGAAGTTACCGATTTGCCGAATGGAAAACATTTCTGGACTTGGAGTTTTTATCTGGGAATAGCTTAGAAAAGCTAACCTCAGTCGTCTTTACCAGTACAGTCATTAATAAGATTTCTGCACTGAAATGCTCTTTCTCTTTTCTTTCTTTCTTTGTTTCCATTTCTCATTGTTCCTGTATTCTATTTTCATTTCTATTTCCTGACAATTTGTTTGTTTCAAATGTCATTGATACTTTTCATTATATATACACTTTATTAACCAATGACAAATGGTCTGCTTTTGTTTGACTGAAGTCTTCTGTTTGCAATCAATAAAAGTAAACAGCTGAAATATCAGATGTGTAGAAGTGAAGATTACAAACACATTTGCTTATAAATACACTTCTATTCACATGTTGGCTTAGTCATAAAAGAATAGTTATTTTTTTGTCTATACTTGTGTTTGCTTCTATTTTAAGTTAATGACAACAGAAGTCAGTTGAAAGTGATTCCCATCTCATTACCAACTGAAGATGAATTTCTCTTTTCAGACTCACAAGGAAGACTAGAATTCTGTGGAACCCCAAAGTACTTTAATAGTGTTCTATTTTCATATTTTACTTTTGTACTTCTTGAAACAGTAAACAAATCAAAAGTTTTCCTCCTTGACACAAAAAAAATGACATTTGTTCTCGCTGTTTATGGAGCCAAAATAATTTCAAAGTAAACAAGTACAACTGAATCTTATCAGAGGAACTGAAAATAGAATTTCCGCGTCGCAAATAACAATCAACAAAGCACTATATTCAGACAAAGACTTGCTTGATCAAGTTCCTTCTTAGAGAGAGTGAAAAAGCTCTCCAGCTGCAACAATGTTACAACAGTTTACGTAGCCAGATGTTTGACAGTCGTGTTCAGCTGCGATCTAATTTCCATACCTTCTGATTTTACTTGCGAGATGTGAGGCCCTGTAGAAACACATGTGTTTCTCAGTTCATTCATATAAATGGACATGTTGTCATTTTTTTTCTGTCAACGAGATTTAAATCAGTAAGCTTCAGAACTCAGATGTACTGCACATTCGTAAGTTAACTGCAGTGTGTTTGATTCAGATATAATTATCAGAACTGGAAAGTGACCATATTTCATAAATGTTAACGTTTTTCAAAAATGCTGGAGTAAAATGTGGATTACAAAGTAGAGCAGCAGGTTCTCTTCATTAAGAGATGAGTAAATGTGGCAAATATTAGTTCTATTTGGGATGGCTGGTGTCGTTCTTATGTCCATTATAGGATTTTGTTGTTGTTTTTGTGTCTTGTTGTCATTACCATTAATCCAAACAGAGCAGATTAAAAGGGTATTTTGGTTCTGAGGATTAACCTCTCCCTTTCCTCTCTTGGGATTTGGTGAAGTGGGCAAAAACAGTGTGTGTTTGCATCACAAAAATGAAATTGTGTCTTCCCAATATGCAATTTAATGTCAATGAGGCAAGCGCATGTCATTGACAACTCCAAGACCAAATGTATTTATTCTACTGCAAGAGGAAAAGGTTCAACTGGGAGAGCAAACAAATTGTGAGTTTTTACTACCAGTGGTAATGGGGAGTTTCTAATTATGATGTCTGCTTTCCCCTTCTGTTCGTGTCCTCACCCTCCATAAAGCAGCATGGAGAGACAATGGAGCAGGATTAGAGGTCTGGAAGGAGATACAGAGAGACGAGGAAAAACAAGCTGTTCTCTGTGGAGAGATCTAAAATGGCTATTGAGCTGGGCTTCACACGAGCAGTATTTGGCAAATAATTGTTGACTGTGTCTGATTTGAATGGCACGCCATAAATAACGAGAAAGCTCATTCCAAGAAAGCCTCCAGCCTCCACTCGATATAGATGATGATGTTGGTTTTTGCCAAAGTTTTTGAGCCGTTATGAAGAGGTTTGTTCTTATGTAAAGATTGTCACCAGAGAAGATTTACTGTGGGACTATAAACTCGAAGATTGTCTCAGTGCCTTGGCATGAAGCTTGTTTTCAGCTGCGCTGATGTGATGGCTGAAACAATGTTTCCAGAGGGCATTTAATCAGAACAGATGTATGATACTGATTAGACTTGTAGCTGATTTACAACTGAAAGGACAAATTATTTTGCCACACATATTGGAACAAGATTATGTATAAGTTATCTATGCGTCGAATGCTTGTTCGACGTATAAGTCCCCCACTGTGTTATATTATGTTGCACAGTAAAAGACAGCGTCATCCTGCATTTTGCATAAAACCAAAAACAATTAAAAGCCTCATTGAGTTGCAATTCATTAGAATAAGCACTCAATATAAATACAATATGTGGCAACTGGGATGCTGATCTGTTTTCCCTCTCTTGAGGAACCGTAGTGAAACAAAATGTGACACGCAATAGGGGCTAAATTTGTTTACCTAAATTGTGTTTCTGCAGCTCAGAAAAAGCCTGCGCATGGATGCTGGCAACACAAAGAACATCAAGCACTCACGAATGCCAGCCAAGAGTGAAGGAGGGAGCTTTGGCAGACGGGCAGAGCAGACAGAAAACACTTACCTAATGCCTCAGTTTTAACATTGTTTTATTGGCATGAGGTCAGTGGTTGGACTTAACATGAAATGTCCTTCAGTGCAGTGCAACACTGAGGAGTGCCTTTCGAAGTGAGCCCCCCCC
>JAUESE010000092.1:6967857-6987638 GCA_032274725.1 Malacoctenus triangulatus
CAGTGGTTGGACTTAACATGAAATGTCCTTCAGTGCAGTGCAACACTGAGGAGTGCCTTTCGAAGTGAGCCCCCCCCCCACCCCCCCACCCCCTCCACCTTTCTAGACTTAACTTCACCTTGCAGCGCCCCATTTTGCCCTCTGGACTATTTCCTGGATGACAGGCATTGCATTATCTTTTGCATCTGGACCATTTTATTGGAAAAACAAATGCACCACTATACACATTTTGCAAACCTATATCATTCTAAACTATTTCCTATTGAAATACTGGGAGCCCTGTTCTTAATGAAATGCAAATAATGATGCGATTCAAAAGTCTCTGGCAGACTCTATAGTAATCTGTTCGTGGACCCTCCCTTTAAAAAATAGCTCACGACTCTCCACCCCAATAATGACAGGAGATTTCCTCCTTTGCCACTGGTATTTTATTTGCTCAGTAGTGTTTATCATCTCTCCTTTCCCTCTCCGCCTGCGTGTTTACGTCTTTATAGAGCATGTCAGGGAAAGGACAGCTGTCTAGACGGATCAGCTGTGCAATGATCAGTGAGGTACAGGTGAGGAAGCAGCAAAACTCACGCGTGGTTTGTTTAAGGACAGCACACATGAAGGGCAGAGATATAGGTGATATTTGTGTTTCAAACAGTCTTGACATTTGAGACATATTTCTGTTAGCATTTTCACAATATTTAATCTGTCAGCACTGGCAAGGCCCTCGATGTGCTACAGTCTGCAAAGGAAAACCATGTCATCTCAATATTCTCATGAGGATTATTCAAATTAGTTCCTCCCTTAATTTCCAATTACTGATTATAATATCCTTCACAGTTTTTGGCTACAGAGCTTATATCCTGCTAAAGTCTCCTTTATTTAAAGTTGTTTTATTCAGTTTTTGTTTGAGTTGTATTTTACTCTAAATGTTTGGAATTCATCGACAAAGAAATACTTGAATTAATCAAAATAAGTTGTATAATTTATATGGAAATAATCAGATGTGATTTAGTTTGATAAACCAGTATTTATGCAGAGAGAAACCATCAGTCTTTGTCATTGTACACAATTTGTGCCTTAAAAACAATACGGACCATAAAAACATTCTTGTTCGTCATCCGAATGACTAAGTGCACTCAGCAGCGTATGTTGTTTCACACCTGAAGTCTTCACCTTTGGATCCTCGCTCTCAGAAGAGGCTGCAGATTAGACCGGTTCTGCTGTTGAGGCGATAATGCTGTTTGAAATCCTCCATACAGCTCAAGCAGATACTTTTTGTGTTCATTTTCCATTCTGAACCATGCAGCCCTTCACAGGTGATGGTGCTACAATACTCATAATCTTTTTCTACCCTCCGAGAGGTGTTAAGTGGTACGAAATGTCTCCTCAGCTCTCTGGGTTTTTCTCTAAAACCGCAGAATTTTGGCTGCACTTCTTCATCCCTGTGCTGTTTTTCTATAAGCTCTTGTGAGTTCTGCCTCACATCTGTTTTTCATTAACCCTCTGCTCATTTTAATTTGAGTGTTTCTGCAAAACATTAATCAAAGGGTTATCAAACATTCATCTCGATTTCTATGTGTTAACTTTGACAATCTTAATAGTAACTATTTTATTCGTCAGAACCTTCAGATGATACAGAAAAAATATATACTGATCTATTATTCATGCAACCTTATTAAGATATCAGGCGAATTATTATTTCAGAGACATTCTTGGAGTCAGCACATACATTGATTTTCACTGTTCTCTGTTTATTCAGTGTATCTCTTGAGAAACAGGCATCTTGTGAGCACTTGTGCATTGCACCATATGCGGGAATAGACATACAAAGTAGATAAACTGGTGAGGCGTCATTGCCTTGGCTTATATCTCCCCCACCTTCCCCTTCTCTTATCAGCCTCCTCCACACATGCTGTGATCACAGTGAGTGTCTTATACCAGCGGTCCAGGAGCAACCATGTGCACCCAGCAGGCTCCTCCTGGTCCACTTAAGCCCGAGGGGTGATAATAATGTTGTTCAGAATCAGACATCCAGCTCACCTAATATGATGACTTTGAATTCTCGCGGTGCGGCTCAGTGTGTGGAAGCAATTAAGCTTAAGCTTGTATTCCTGAAGCAATTTGAAAAGTATCATACATCGGTAAGCTTTTCATTCTTTGGTCTTGCTTGGAGGGAATTTTGACACAGTGGAAATGGATTGGCTGTGTTTTTATCATTTATTTGTTTTCATTATTTTCGTGGAGATAAATTTGAGAAACCACTTTTTTTGTTTGTTGCCTAAAAAACATACAATGACTAAATTTTCTGACAAAAACATAGCAAATCCAAACCCAAACTGGCACTACAGTATTTGGGAGCTGGTCTAATCTTGTGTATTGGCTGTATTCCCAGAGCAAAGAAGCCTTACATGTTTGCTAACATTGTGCGCTCAGCCCAAATACCAGACTGTTACACTGTGACCTCACCACACTATCTTAAAAATAACATCTGATATTTTTTTTGTCCTTTATATGTTGCAGCTGCTCATATGTTCCATTTTATCAAGTTTCTTTTCTAAAACATGATTAGAAATCATTATTTTGTAGAATACATGGCTGATAACGTTTGTCACTGAGCATCCATGTTTTTTGTCATTCTTCGCAATGAGTTGTGGATAGATCCGTTTGCTCACGTACATTGGAAGTGGACCAATTTCAGTCCCATTCCTCACTTGGAAAAAAGCATTCTGTTGGCTTGAAATGAAAAGAGAAACTTTATCTTTCAGATGATTTGTGTATACAAGACGTTGCAGACTGCAGTTTGTTATCTACGGAGTTGACCATCCTTGAACTTGCTGTTGGATTTTTGCCCAAAAGACAGATTTTGATATTGGAGCTGCATAAAATAAGAAAAATGCCCTTTTTAAAGAATCAAATTTGTGAAATTCAAGTTCAGAGGTTCAAATAATATGAATATAAGGAGGCACAAATAAAGGATGCACAAATACTCCCACCAGCTAAGGTGCTCAGTGCAGCACTGCACGGATGAAGGCAGGACTTCTGCAATTATGCTTTCGGAAATTGATGTGGTATTTTTTATTCAGTTTGTCAAAAATTGTGAAGAGTAACACTTGAATTGTCCACATCAATTCTTTTGTCTCAATGTTTTTTTTTTCAACTGCCTGTCATGGAAAAGTCCTCATTTACAAATTGAGATTGTTCTCTAATCTGGGTCAAACCTTGTGGGTACAAACTGATGCACTTTCTCCTGTCAGGCAGGCTGGGAGGAAGACAGTGAGCGGAACTCAATGGGTGGTTTGTCTGAAGGTTTGCTGTGTCTTGGCTTTACTCACAACATGCTCGCTTTTTCCAGCTACATCTGTGCTTCATCAACGGCAAACAAGTGTGTGCTTGCCACTGAGTCATACCACCGTCGTCCAGACTTCAAAAGTGAGCGAGCGTAAGAGCTTGTGTAAATAAAATTATGCCCACTCGGAGAAATTACCATCAAATGCAGCCTGCATGCAGGAATGTTCAAACAAACCATCACACATCGCTGAGATTAATGACCTTTTTCAACAGTCATGCATGCTTGGCCACAGCTGGACCGCAGTTCGCCATGACATCATAGCCACGGACGCAGAACAGACCACTGGCACTGTACAACAATGACATCCTGTGTGTTCCTCTGTCGTCCCTCTCAGCAGGCCCCCTGAACGTGGGCGCCGGGTCACAATGCTCCTCTGTGCCCCCGGACGTATGGCATCCTGGCACCGACGTGGCCCTGGAAGGTTCTCAGGATGGGTTCTCGTGCCAGAAGCTTTCAAACCACCCAGATCCCTGGATGATGTCCTCTGGGGGCTCATGCTTGATTGTCTGGGGCTCGGCGTGAAAAATCCTGAAAGACAGACACCTCGAAGGTGAGTGAGTTTGGTGAGATAGGCAGCGAATGTGAGAATAGGAATGCGACACCTTTTTCAACAGAAAAAAGTTGGCCTGTTCTAACAGCAAAAAACAGGTACTCCATTTGGCTGGTGGAGCAGTCACAGGCTTCCACAGTTTTGCTGATAAATTATTCCCCGATTTAAGAGTTTCCACACCTTTTTTGTGCTTGGAAAAGAAATGGGCAAACATATTTCCCAACGAAACCTGACAACCAGTCTTTAAAGGAAAGCTTTTTACATCACAGGCCTCTCATTATCATTTCATCTTGATGCTGGCCTTGTTTGATTTGTGCCCCCTGATCAAAGTCTAGCATTGATCAGAAAGTAAACCTGCACGTCAAAGGGTGGCAACATGAACCTTATTCCTTCCCCTGACTGGAAGGAAATCTGGGGAATGGGAGAGGCCGAGGGACTGAGACTGGCTCAATCGCTGAGGTAATTACAGATTTAAAAGTGGAAGAGACTCACACAATGATCGCTCAGACAACTGCGCCCGAGGCCATCGAAATGAAGGAGAGCCTTTTGTGTGTGTGGCGCTGATGTGAGTGACAGACTGGGGAGAAAGGAGAAGAAAGGGAGACGGGGGAAGAAGTGTGAGAAGGAGAAGGAGGAGAAGAAGGGGAAGAGCAGGTTAGAAGCAGAGAATACCTTTCGCTAAAGGGTGGAAACATGTGAGGGAAGGGGGGCAGAGAAATCTGTGAGTGAAAGGATGGCGATTGAATTTCGTCTTCACAGGCAAGAACACTGCCTGAGAGCAAACAAAGGGATGAAAAGATGACCTGCCGCTGGTCTCTGACTGACGGTTGGACAGTCCCCCATCTTACTGATGGCAGTTACTCCTTTTAACTCCCTTTCGTGCCGCGAGTCTCCCACCGCCACTGTCCATATCAACTCCTAAAACAATTACCGCACCGCCCGAGGGTCGACGGAATGCAGAGTCAGCAAACACTTGTCGAAGACTACCTGGAATGGGACACAGGATGGGGGAAAAAAAGATGAATCGAGTTGTGTGGAAAAAAAATGGGAAAATTCAATGACAGTTAAGCTGCTTATTAATTTGGCTGACGCTGCAAATGTGTGTGTGTGTGGACATGTGTGGTTGTGATCTGTTTTGTCGCTCTTATTTGAGGGAGCACAACGCCAGTCACAGAAAAAAGGAGATTATGAGATTAAGTGGTGGGCTTCTGGGAAATAAAACTCATCTACGAATGAATTCAGTAAGTACAATGGCACTACAGTGAAGCGGGTCTTAATTGAATTTCCGGCCGGTGTGTGTATGTATACACGGCAGCATGTGGGAGTGGGTCCGCAACAGGAATGCACTGGGTAGCATTGCTTTATAAAAATATACCGCGCGTTACATCATGTGACAAAGCGGGGGCAGAGGGGTTACCTTCACTTTGTAATGGCTTTACTGAGAGCACGGAAATGAATCGCTAAATCAGTGGGATTGATAATCGGCTCTGGGTGGGAAATAACCTGCAGAGAATCACAATGACTTTGCTTTTATCTCCCGCGCTCACAGAGTTGCTCGTCTTGCTCAAGATTGCCTGGCGAGTGCAATACATAATCCCATGGGATTAAATTGTTTTTTACATGGAACATGTGTAACATCGCAGCGGAATAATCTTTTATCCACGGTAAATATGAAGTCAGGGCTTTGATGTTAACTACTGCAGGGCCACTGCGAGTTTGCGACTTCCTCTCTCCTGCTCTTTCCTTCCCTCTCCGGTTCCCTCTGTGTGTTTAGAAATAGGATCTTACACCCTAAATTGAAAATGGGTCTGCGTCGCAATGCTCAACACATGGCCACAGATGTGTGGCAATATTTGAGAAGGGGGGGTGGGGGTCTGTGAGGAGGAAAATAAGACACAGGGAGGGAGCAACTGAGGGAAGGACACAAAGGGAAAATGGGGACTGGTAGGAAGAGGGGAGAGGAAGATGACGACGAGAGAGAGAAGGGGGGGGCATTCGACAGACCGGACTATAGAGCAAAAAGAAAGATGAGAGAGGGAGGGGGGAGGGAAGAGAAATGGAGAGGAGTTTAGAGGCTCTCAAACACTTTGCACTCCCAGCACAGCAGATGCCACATTCTGTCTGGCACAGTGATCTGTGGGCCTGCTCTATTTATACCCTCTCTGTGTCACTTCAGGGCCAGCACAACACTCGCAACGCGCGCGCACATCCACCATCAGGCTCTCGCTGCTCCCCTGGCTGACTGAAATGAAGCAGGTTGGAGAACCTCGCTGCATGGGGTAGAGATGGAAAACAATGGGAGGGCACACACACAGACAAAATGGGAACAGAAATTACATGATATCGTTTGTTGGTGAAACTGTTCGAATTTCCACTTTCAAAGTTTGCCTAAAACTTGAATGCGAGACAGAATAAAGGTGCCGATTTGACTTTTTTATTAATGCCTGGCTGCTTTTAGTTGGCAGGCCAGACCATGAGAAAAGGGAGGGTGAATAAACAGTGGTCTGATTAAGCAGCGGGAGGACTGGAGCCTGTGGAAGCGCCCTGGTTACTGGGAGTAACGGCCACAAGTTACATCAGCTCTCTGCCTCCACAATAAGCCGTGTTGGGAAACTCAAAGGGGAAAATCTTAGTAAGGGTGTGAATATAAAAGAAAGGGTGGAGGGAACACGAAAAGGCAATAAAAGAGCGACGCTTTCGACATTTAAAGTGGCAACAATAAACACACATTCAGTGGGTTTTTTAAAAACTGCAATTGTTCATGAATCATCACACACTTCATTCTCATCTTGGGAGAAGGAAAAGCTTGATAACGGCGCAGCTTTAATTTAAGGAGCAGCCTACCATGGATGAAAGCAGGGCGTCTTTACTCACGCTATAAGTGTAATCTCATCCGTGGTGCTGTGTTGCATTGTTAAGAGGCAGAGCCCCAGCATGTTAAATGGTCTTTGTTTGTAATCAATCAGGCCAAATGTTACAGAAGCGAAGCAGGGTTCATTACACATCCGCTCGGAGAAACGACAGCGCTCCACACATCCATCAACTTCACACACCGTGGGCCCCCTTCACTGTAACACTAGCTGGTTGGGGGCGGCAAGTGCCTCACTGGCAAATGCAAACACACTCACACATTAGTCTGTGACCTATTACGTTTTATGCAAAGTCATACCAACACAACTCTAATAGCACCAAACATAGGTAGCTTTCGAAATCAAGAGGAATATTTCATGCAGGTGCATGAATAAAAAGAGAGGGGGGGGAAAAAAGGAGCTTGGAGGCAATCTTTGAAGGGTCACCTTAGATATTAAGAGATATAAAAAATGAAATTGTGTTTGTTAGAGCTCGGTGTGTCTGTCAATGTGGGAGACAAACTTCAAAGATGCAAGCCACTGCCTGTATCCAGTCATATGAGGAATGGGAAACCAAATGAAAGGCGAGGTAACTGCGCTTCAGCTGTGTAAACCAGTGAGCGAGGGCTCCAGCTGTCAGAGGTACAGAGGATAAGACAGAGCCGTGCATATGCGCGCCACTGACTGTAGGAGAGAACAACAACAAACGCTTCCTCCTCTTTGAAGTGGACCCGATCGCCCTCCCTCTCCCCCCTCCCCGCTCCCCCTCCAGTGTCCATCAGCGAGCCATAAATCCAGGCTCTCATCTGCCGATGTGCCTCTGAAGTTCAGGAATGCCCGTGTAGGATTTGAGGCCCGGTGAGTTATGGGAACACCTGGGAGGGGGTGAAGGAAGGGGGACAGGGAGAAGGAGGGGAGGACGGGAGCCGAGACGTACTTACACCAATGAAGGGCAACATGCTGACAGCCAACAAGGCTGATTGATTAGTTCTGGTGGACAACTATCTTAGGAGCGGGTAATATGCCTTTGAATCATTGAATAACCATGGAATACAAGCCTGCTGTAGGCATGCACGTACTCACATGCACCTACTGTTTTTACAAGCGAGTGTGACGCAGGCTCGTATGTCCAGCGGCGACGTGGGATTGAAAAGCTTTGCAAAGAACTGGATGTCAGAGAGAGGGGGTGTTTTTGAAAAGGCTGAGGGTTAGAAAAACACAACACGGCCGAGGTCACGAGACATGGGCTGCCTCTGTTGCTCCTGTGCATCAAGCTCATAGTCTCGAAGCCTGCATGCTAACAGCCACTCATGTCACTGTCATGGTACCCGAGCTGGCAAAGTCATCACAAGTGAAAGCTGCAATTTGTTTGCGTCTTCAGTGTTTTGCTCGATTGTTCCTGCATAGAACAAGTGTGTTGATTGCTCAGCAGCAGTGATGTCTTAATTAGTGTAGGGCCTGCCTTTTGTTCCAAGAGTTTTCACCAGTTAATTGTTTAGACAAAGACTTTCTGAAAACAGTGAAGAAAAATATTGTTCTCGCATAATTTCCTCCCCTTCTTGAGTTGCTGCTTTTACCCCTGTCAAAATCCCTTTCTCACTTTGAAAACATGCTGTGCTGAATCATAATGGCTGATAAAGTACCACTCGCAATTCCTTTAGAAACAATGAGCACCTGATATCTCATGGACAAAGAGACCTTCAATTTGGACAGTTTGAGTGATAGCTGGTGCTTCAAATGGGTTGAAAATAGGATGACACATTCAGGAATTAGTTAAAAAAGAATTAACTCACTTAAAATTGTGAACTCTGTAAGCTCGTGGCTTATAAACAGCAATGCATAACACTGGACTGGATGTTGAATAATATTCTGGATCTCAAAGCGCATTGGTACTCAACTGGAGTTCCAGGTTTCCTTTGAGATGCTGGGATCAATGGGAAAGTCTGGAACCGACCTTTTTATTTAGGTAAATTAAGGTTATTTTAAATTTCAAAAAGTAATTTAAGAAACATGTCACGTGCAATACAGTTCCAAACACGCACACACACTGCTTAAACAGGTAGCTGGTAAGACCGTGTGCCGTGTTTTTAAAAATGACCAGTCTTCTGGTACCGATGCGCTTTCTTTCAATTTCTTCTCCCTAATCTGACAAACAACCCCCATCGAGCAACTGTTTCAAAATCAGACTTTAATTCCTCACCAATTCCTTGCTTCACTTTGATTTTTTTCCTCCGTCAAACAAGCTGTCTCGTTTCACTGCATGACCTTGTGTGTGTCGTGTTTGAATTGACAGGACCAAAATGACATGGCCATATTGTTCCCTGTTACCACTACACAAGGAGGCAATTACAGTACAAACATAAAAGTCAACACACAAATGAATAAATCTCTTTGCTGCACTCTCTTTGCCCTTGTTGTAGATGCA
This sequence comes from Malacoctenus triangulatus, assembly GCA_032274725.1. Taxonomy (NCBI): domain Eukaryota; kingdom Metazoa; phylum Chordata; class Actinopteri; order Blenniiformes; family Labrisomidae; genus Malacoctenus; species Malacoctenus triangulatus. The sequence continues at coordinate 6,977,022 of JAUESE010000092.1, forward strand.
GGTTTTCTGTCTTAGAGCATCACACAGCCAGTCTTTGTACCTTTCCATTTCCTGATGGAAGGCAATAAATCTCGCCATTAAAACTGCCTCATATACAGTAGCTGATCTCAATGATATATTTCAAATCCCAAGTGTCCAATAAATCCCCCTCTTTTCCCTTTTAAAGGATAAATGATGTACAATAAATTAAATGGCTCAGAAATCGAAGGGGTGAGAAGAAAAAAAATGAACCAAGTCAAAATGAGCGAAAATAGATATTCCCCTCGTGGTAGACAGTGCTATATTACGGGGGACTGTGAAACCCAAAGAAGATTTAGTTTCGCTTTCAGGGGCATTGATTATGCGGGAGATGTCTTTGTAACCAGCCCAGATGATTAGACCCCACATGCCATCAATCAATGCTTACCGGATCTCACAGTTGCAATATTTGCACAGGCCAAATAGGATAAAATAAAGGAAAGAATGGAAATTTTTGAGTTGAAAAAGCCTTAAGGGAACCCTCCAAACTGAAGTCAAGGACAGCAGTTGCGTCTCTATATCAAAGACTTTTCTTGGTTTTTCTGTAGCATCAGGCTCACTGATTCACAAAATGATATGGCTGCCTGAATTTCCTGTAACCCCGTCTTGTCTGTCAAGTGCTCTTTTTTACTGAGAGGATATTGAAACCTCTCGCATTTGGCATTTCACTTGTGTTGCCAAAGGATGCGTGTTATGCAGAGTATAAGGTTAAAATACAAAGGGTTTCTGCTTGAATTGCTGCTCAGAGTGGAAGGAAGTAAACCACTACACCCTGCATTGTTCCCCCTTCGGTTAGGGTAATGTGAGGGTGTCATAAAGTGGTAGACACTAAGCCTCACCCTGCAGTCGTGTCAGAGTATAATTACTGTTGCTGCTGGCGTGGGAGGCCTGGATGCCTGAGTCTCGTTATTTGAGATGAGTCAGGTTGCAGGTGTGAAAAGGAAGACGTGTCTTGGGGAAGATGCATTTTTTAAACTTTAGATCTTAAATTATATTTGAAAATCTTTTATCATGGCAAATAGTTCAACATGTTAGAATGTTATAAATGGACTAAAACATACACAGCTTGACACAACACGGCTGCATGCATGTAAAATGTTTTTAGTTTATTTTTTAGTTTTGTTTTTTAAGGATATTTGTTACTTTTCCAGTTGGTTTATTGCTCTTTTTGACCTCAGTAGTGACTCAGCTGAACAGTGTGAGGCCAGCACTAAGCCCGAGTATCACTTTCCCCCTGCGCATTACTGAGTGTTTACTACACCACGGCAGTTGCCCACACTTAACAGACGAGGCTGCATAGCAGTAACGAGTGTGGCTCATGTTGGCTGAGCGGGGTGTCGTCCAGTCGTCAGACTGGTGGTTCAGCCCCCTTCAGCACCTGTCCATGTGACAGAACGAACCCCAAGTCCCCCCGAGTTTGTCAAAGCAATGAGAAGTGGCAATGGATGTGTAATTTTTCTCACATTATTGTTTTCCACAGGCATTACAGAGGACAAAAAGTTATCTTTTAGGAGATAATAATATAATACTGCCAACCTTGTGCTTTTCGACTTGAAGTAGTTTTTTTTCTCTAATATACTGAAAACTGATCTCTTTAGAATAATTCAAGGCAGGAATGCCATCAAGCGATATTACTGTCAAGGACACAGAGGGGATAATAATGTCCGTAAGAACCGAGATTGCCCGGCTCGGTACGCTGCCAAGATTTGTACCCTAGCCTAAGTTTATAAACCTTGAAGCAGCACAGTCACGAGATCACATAAGCTTCATTAGGTTATGTGCAAATAACTGTGTCACCATTCTCATACCTTCCCTCATTCTTCTGGCTCCTATATCAGAAAGCCCCATCTCACCTTCACTAAAGCATGTCCAATCTTGTGCAAATGACAATGATACCGCAGAGTCAGCCATAAACCCCCCCTAATGTTTGTCTCCAGTGTGCTGCTCCCTCCGAAGCGAGTCCAGCACCTGGATGCAACCCAAAATGCCTGCCTCTCATACCCGCCTTCATCAGTGCACGCCTGAGTGCCCTCCCCTTCTGTCTGTTCTCCTGTCGACCTATCGACTCAACTGATTGACTGTCATGACATTTTCCCACAGTTAGCTTTAATCATTTCAGTCTAACAGTGTACCATTACTGGATGAGGCTAGCCGGAGCATTTGCAAGGTACAACAACGTACTACGGTGGCACAAAGCGCAATTTACATAGAAATGACCAAATTACGGAGCAGCGCCACAGCCAATGGGTGCTATAATTCAAAACGAATACAGTGAACAACCGCGCGGAGGTCTGACAGGGTACAGCCTCCAGCCAACACTAACATTCAGCGAGCGAGTGGTCAGCTCACAGGAAGGAATGTGCTGCTTCAGCAGGTATTTTGTCATCAAGTATCAGACGTCCTCTTGCCCTTCTGTGTATCGATTCTCTCCCCACCTCAGGCAACAGGGTGGATGATGTATTTTTTTGACATTGTCACAGCATATCCAACAATATTAAAATGAAGAGATAAGAAGAAATAAACGGGGCAAGTTTGCCAAAAATCGTAGGGCGGATTTGATGTCGTTGAGTTGGCATGAGGCTTCGTACAAATTCACAAGAGTCAAAAAGATGCCAGACACAGAAGTCGTGTTTGTCAAGTTGTGCGATTTTGCATACACCCTCCCAAACTTATAGAAGTCATTGTCTCATTTTTGTTAGGCAGACACAACCATATGTCCTGCTACCCGATTTGGACCAATCAACTCTTTGACTGTCGCTGGGGGTTGATTCATAACATCCCCTTTCGCGCCATTTGCATAGAAATATCTTGATTATGGCCACAATCTGAGCTAGGTGCAGGTGGCCACGAGAAAGACACATTCGGCGGCAAAGTGATAGATTATCTCCCCATGAATGTGATCAGTTATTCTCTCCAGCAGAAGACTGGGTGGAAAAAATAGTCATTTCCATAAGCATACTAATTCACATTTACATAGAGATGAACCCCGATGCAAATGAGCGAATCGGCATGTACTTGAAACAGGTCCCCATGGCTCTGGTGAGGCATCAACTGGCATCACCCAGGAGGATATCAAAATCCATCAAGCATGTCAATCAAATGCAGCATGGCATTTCAGTTAAAGTAAGAAGGGGAGAAGCAAGACATTTTAGCACAACAAGGACCCAACAAGGGAGATAATTTCATGCCTGAGTCATCCTGGATTAAATGAATAAAACTGAATGTCTTGTGATGGTCCCAATAAATAATTGCATTTTTTTTTTTGCTGTTCCAAGTTTTCATTTGCAATTTAGGATAAAAAATAAATAAAAATCTTCCATCCTAATGGGCGCTTGGTTAGCAGATGGACATCATTAACATTTCTTTTAGTCACAGCATCACAGTGAACAATTAGTATAAGGAAGCGCTCCATGCTCTCTGGAATCTGGGAGTGGGCTTCCATTCTTGAGGATAAAATGTAAATGTTTACCATTTGAATTGTTTACCATGTGAAATCAAGTGAAGCTTACTGCAGGCTACGGCCTGACATTTTGGAGACAGACCTTGAGGGACAAAGCATGACAAATAGGATGGAATTAAGTGGTGAAATTAATCAGGATTTATTTTTATGTCTGCGATGACTATGACGCAAATCGTATTAAGGGAAAATAGAGGAAATCCAAATTGAGATTAAAGAGTTGTTGTTTCTAAAACAGTTAAACGGATTATATGCGGATCTCTATTTTGGTTTGTATATGCACTGTAGGTTGTGTCGTTGCTTCAAGCCTAAATGCATCATCATATATATTATGGGTTTCTAATGGAGGATGTCTTTTGTTGTTTGTAGCCACACAAGGTCGAAATATGAAAGACAATGGACTCAGATGTCTGTTTGACACTCATTAAGAAATGATAAACAAATGAACAAGTGAATGTCAGTGTGCGAGTGAAAGTGAGTGAAGATGTTTTGGTTTTTGTGTTTGATTTGCTGTAAACGAGCTGCATAAAATTATCTCAAAAGAAGAATGTGCATTTGTCGGCTGAAGATTATCTGAATTGTTCAAAATAGATAATTCCTTCAAGACTGGAAGCCTCTGTACATGCACACAGATGAAACATCTGTCTATTCCCCTTTCATACATTTTCTTTTATGCATGTTTTCTGCTTTCCCACTGAGAGATAGATGACAAAATTACCTCTCAACACGAGGCCTCCTATCTTACAGTTGCACCAACAGCGTAGACAGGGGAGACATACCTGCACGCCTAAAGCTTAGTAATTACCAGGTTTCCAGAACAAGTGCATAAAAAGCAGTTTTTATCAAACTCCTGAGTCCTGTAATAACTGACTTCAGATGTATATGGAGCAGTTTGCCACTGGTGCGTGTCTTGTGTGGTTTCCAGCTGTTAAACTCACAGTCTGTGCTGAAATGATGCACACAGGACAGTCTTATTGCAGGACAAAGGAGAATTCAACTCGTCATTGAAAGACAGATGAATGCCTTTTTAACCTCACTTGTTTTGTCTGTGCAACCCTCTGATCTGCCTCCAGCTCAGCACCTTTTACTTTGTGTCCTGGAGGAATGTAAAAAGGGTCTGACCTCATGTTTACAATCGTGCTTTGAACAAAGACCAACTTTGTGCCAGTGTCCCACCAGCCACACAGCCGCCAGAATGTCCAGATATTTACGCTGTGAAAACCCCCTCCAGCCGTTGCCCCCAGCACCCCACCCTCTACTCCTCAACCCCCTGCCCCCCTCCCAACCCACCCTAACCCCCCTCCCCATCATGGCCCGGAGCCACTCAGCTGTGACTAAGTGACTCTTCCCGAGTTTCATAATGAAATCGTGCAGTCATGCGCAGGAAGTTCTTTGCACTGCGCAGCCACAAAAGAATGCTAGTTATGTCCGTCCACTCACACGTGGCAGGCCCTCTGGGAAAGTCTTGGTCAGCTTGTCACCTGGTGTCTGGCAGAGCACCCGGCGTTTAGCCCAAACATTCAGTCTTGCACACTTATTTTGCTTTGAGCCGATTATCAGAGTTGTTCTGTAACCTTCTCCTGATAACAACTTTCAGGATTCAAATTCCAGATATTGTATTTTGGGTGAGTAAACTTATTTTTCCAATTCGACAAGAATAACACGAGAAGATTAACACCTCATGAGTTTCTCTGATCGAAATCAGGTGATAGCCATCAGCCTGTTAGCTCAGCTTAGTGCTGAGGCTGGGAACGGCGGCGCCGCCTCTCCGTAAACATGAGAGTGTGAATACTGGCCCTCCAAAATCCAGAATTTTACAGCTTTCAACCCATTTATCCACAGAAAGTTTGCCTGATAGTGTGCAGAGCATTTTAAATAGGCATTGTTACTGGACCTGAAATGTTAATCTCCAGTGTGTACAACCAAGCTAACTCTTCAGTTTGTGTCTCGACTTGTAAAATAGCAATTAGTTTAATTTAATTGTTCTATTTGGAGGAAGTGTTTTGTAGATTTTAGTTGTTTCTTCTTTGAATATTACTAATCTGACTAATCAGATGCAAACTGTAGCCTTTAATTATTGTGCAGAATTTACAGGAACCGGCACTTACCAAGATGCTCTACAAAGCCGATGCCACAACAACCCGAACAGTTTTCTCTTTATACGCCCCAATAATTATCCTGACCTCATTTACCAGTTTTTACTCTTTGAAAAATGATTAAAAACAATCCTGCCGACGCTTTATGTACACAGCTGGGACTCCTCTTTTTCTTGCCTGCCTGGGAAGCGTCTGTGTGCGTCTGCGTGTCCATAGAGATGATCCTCCCTCAGCTCCTCTGGAATGTTTGCAATGCGCACAGAGAGGAGCGAGATCAGCTCGAGTACCTGGGGTCTGTGCTCGGGCCTGCAATGGGCCCCTGGCTTTATGACTGTCTGAGCCTCAGATTCGCTGTATGCTGACACAGAGACCGAGCACATCTGGATGGAACAGAGCTCCACTGACAAGTATAAAAGCATAACTGATTGCACTCTACCCCATATTAACCGCCTGCCCCGATCGTACATGTCAGGACAAGTTGCAGTCACTGCACCACCATCCCAAAGTTTTGCGCCTGGAGAGTTTGTATCCTCTTAGTGGAGAAAAAGAGGGCCTGTAGGAATCTGTGTGGTGAGCTGACATATGCCAGGCGAGAGGACTTGAGAAAGAGCACATGTGAACAGTTAAAATGGGATTCAATAGCCTCTTTGATATCCACCATTAGAGTGATTACAGCTGGCATGGTCCCTGGTTAAAAGATGTCTTTCTTGAGCAAAGGTATCCACCCAAAAAAAAAAAAAGAAAGAAGAGAAAACCTAATTAGGAAAATGAAACTTTCATTTTTCATTTAGGTTGTAAATGAAGTTGACAGTGATGTTAACAACAAAGACAGATGCACGACAGGAAGGACGAGATGCGCCTGAAATACGGAGGACAGAAATCGAGCGAGGCAGGAAAGGAAAGAAAGGTTGCGAGTCTGGTTAAGACATGCAGACCTCAGTTCAGCATTGTTTTTAATCCCTGGTGTGTGCAGCCCGTTGTAAATCTCCCTGCAGTGTCTGGCATTAACAGACATGCTTAGAGGACCATGCCCAGCTGCAAGCACAGTCCCTCCAACCCCCACCCCTCCGAAACACACATGCTCATATACTAACCCTGCAGCTAGCACATTAACATGACCTGTTTTTGCCTATACAACAGTCCATGCACTTATTGATCCCCAAGTCCCTATTACAGCTGAAGCATAGAGTCTGGAAAAAAGCCTCCAGTTACACATACTTACACCTTTGCTGCTTGTGAGGGAAACACAAATCATGGGCACACAAGCTATGGAAAAAGTGCAAATCTAGAAAGGGCGTCACTATTTGGACAAGCTGAACTCATCCCGCTTTGTGGAGCTGTACAGTTGGTAGTGTGCCCTGAAGCTGGCGGTGTATTTGAAAAAAAAAAAGGTTGTAAAAGAAACCAGATGAGGTGTAGGATCACAAAAGGCTGGAAAGAATTAGGCCTTCAAAAGTTTAATCATTGACATTCTCTCTGATGTGCTCGTAAGTCAAGAGCCCAGAAATTAGACACAGGAGTGGAACGAAGGGGAAAAAGATGCATCCATAAAGGTCAAATTAAAGACCGATGTGGTGACGTGAGCGGAAAACCTGACCTGCGGAGGAAAAAGAATACACCTGGCCTCAAGGCGCACCTTAGTTTTAAACCTGCAATTTTTCTCTCAGAAACATTTCACAGTTACAAATTCGTCCTGTGTGAAACCAAACAAGGCTTTCCTCTGAGAGCGAGGCTCTCATTAATTGCCGGTTTGGCCTCTCAGCTCCACAGGCATCCGCAGGGACTCTCGTTACTTTTCAGCTGAACATCTTGAACCAATAAGCAACCCAGTGTTGGCCATAGGTTGATAATAGTGTACGACAAATATTCTGCTTTTTGGGTCTAGTTGGGGAGGAGTGAAAGCCCTTTTTTTTTTTTTTTTTTTTTTTTTTTAAGTTTTTTAAGCGATGGTGAATAATGTCAGTCGTCTCCAGTTTATCGTTCTACCGAGATTATAAAGGGGATTAGAGGTTTCTCTTGTAGCGTGCCTGTGGCTGACAGAATGGCTCCTGGGGAACAGTGTGCCAGTACAAGATATTCCTGCAGCACAATGGAAGCTCTGAATAGGCAAGTAGAGGGGCTTCGAAAAGAGAAGGAGAAAAAAAAAACAGCGCTCTGCAACACACCAGGTAAATATTTGATGCAGACTAATAAAGCAGCTTGGAGCCAACTCCAAAAACACACGGTCCGACAAGAGTTAAATTAAAATTCGAATGTATTTATCAAAAAGGACACAAGATTTTGGAATGTTACAATGCACATTAAATTAGTTTCAACTTTCAAACTTGCAAAAAACATTTCAGTTTAACAGTATTTACATCATTCTACCCAAAATGCACGATGTGTGTGAGTGACTTTAAGGCTGAATATGCAGTCGAAACACAACTGAAAGAGTGCAGGTGCTTGCAGTGACATAATGTGCAAACAATTTTCTTTATAAAAGCAAGTCAGATGTTAACAGAAATACAGTATCAACTTATGTTAAGGCTTAGGAGTTTATCATTGGGATTACTGAAAACAAGGCAGGAATCCATACACACATAAAGGGCTGCGTTATGACACCCTAAAGCCTACTCTAACATGTTGTTTTTTTCATACTCTGGTGGACATCAGCGAGGCGAAGTAAGAATAAACTGGCCCTAGTTTCTCCTCGCAGTGAGGCATACAGTGAGAATGTCAGCAGGAAGCTTATAAACACGTGTCAAATTTTCCTTATTTATAAAGTAGGCAACACATTCTATTCACAGGAGGTAGTTCAGCTGGATATTCAAGACAGTTCTGTGTAATGCGCATCAGTTTAGCACAGGTGTGCCAATCGCGTTTGCAAAATCTCATTATGCTGTGCAGACAACAAAATCCGTCACCTGTGCGCACCGACTGTTCACAGCTGGCTGTACTTTCCTTTGCAATGCAAAATGTGTTTGTATAATCTGTCTATCCTGTCCTGGAGAACACCCGCGTGTTCATCTGAGAGAAATCCTAATTCCTGGGACAAAGGCTCGCTGTCTCGGTAGAGCTCCAGCAGCCTCTGCCTGGAGTCTCTGCGCCTGTGCAGCTCAGCCACACGCTGCGTGGTCCTTTTTCTGAACACACACACAGACTCCAGCACTGTGCTGTGGTATTTCTCCCACATGTTAAGCACCCGGAAGCCGTGGACGAGTCCGGCCTCGTTGTCGATGAACACAAGGTCACCGCGGGGCGTTTTCAGGAGGTTGTTGGTGTCCCTCTCCATGACCCGGGAGTCCCACTGCAGGCTGAACAGATTGCTGACGAGCCGGTCGAAGTTGGCCGTCAGGTAGTCGAACACGATCAGGTCGCTCCACTGCATGAGCTCCAGCAGCTCCGGCGTCGTCTTGTTGCGGAGCTCCGCCGGCACGGGATGCAGCCCGCTGCTCTCCTGCCTGAGCGGCGCAGGTGTGACCGCGCCGGTCAGGTTGGAGATCCACTCGGTGAGGGAAACCACGGCGCGCTCGCTCCACTGCAAGCCGTCCACGCGCGTCCTCACGGCCGCCCATTGTTCGCTGTCACTGCTCAGCTGGGACAGTATGAGGGGCGGCAGGTTCGTGATGCCGAGCAAGCTGGCCAAGTAATAAGTCAAAGTTTCTCCCTGCACCTGGTCCGCGTTTATCCCGTACCGCACACACGCTTTGGTCCCGTCAGCGAAAGTAGCGAGCTGATTGGATATCCTGCCGCATCCCGGCTCCAGCTTCACCACCCGGCAGGTCCTCGCTCTCCTCCTCCACGCCCGGGCATACTCCTCGGTGAACCCCAAAGGCAGCAGGTCCTCCAGCCAGTCACTCCAGAATATCCCGTCGTCTACCGGGGAGCCTAACTTCACCGGGCCCTCCTGCAGCGTTGACCTCTTGTTATCCCCATTCACATGGTAATCTCGCTTTCCTGCGGAGACAGGTTCATCAGTGAGGTTGCGAGCCTCGAGTCTCCCCCCTAAGTGCGGTCTTTGTGCCGCTGGGACGGCGAGCAAAGCCCGGAAAGTTTTCGCGGAGAGGTCGACCGGGAGACCTTGGTGAAACGACCCTCCGCCCGGTCCTGAGAACCTGCGTTTGTGTCGCTCCAGGCGGTGCTCCAGCGCGCTCCAGACGTAGAAAACACTGGTGAGGGCGCACAGGAAGAGCAGGGCGAACAAGTTTGCCGAAAGAGCCCTCATGGCGAAGACCCCCATCCGCTTTCCCCCGTTTATTTTAAAAAGACACAGAAAGAGCCGGTCGTCTTCGAGCCCCAGTTGAGCCGGAGCGGCCGCGATCCGTGCGCTTCTTGTCCCGTGAACCCCCCCGAGCCCCTCGGCTCACAGGCGGACTGCTCGAGATCAGAGAGAGAAGAGGGTCTCCGAAACTGTGTGAATCTCATCTCCCGTCCGGTTGGGATGCCTTGTCATACTCCTCCTCTGCGGGAAACTCACACAGCATGTCGGATCGCCACAGCAGGCATCTTCTATTGAACCGTCTCCGTGTTAGCCCGCTGACGTAGACGCGGCTTCTCTGTCCATGAACGCCTCGCTGCTGCTTTCCATCTTCCACTCCCTCTCCGCCGGGCGCTGGGTGAGTTTGATTTGTGGCGGTGTAGACTCACAGAGAGACACTAGGCGGTGAGACACGTGACTTCAGTCCCGAGATGGTGGGCGGATCGGGGGAAGGAAGGTTCACAGAGGAGCGGAGCAAGTGCACCGCGCCGCGTTGCATGTGTCGACGTGATGCGAGAGGATTTTATTCCGGGCTAAAGCCGCCATTATGATAATTAATACGTCGAGCTGGGGGCGAGCAACTTCAAAAATAGAATTAATCTCACCTTTTTACACAATTTTGGTTTGTGCACAAGAATGAACAATGAAGCAGCTGGAGTGAGTTTAGTCGTTCCAAATATTTGGTTATTGTTCAATGTTGTCGAATTGTTCAGTGTGTCTTTCAAAAAATGACCTTTTGTGTGTGTGTGTGTGTGTGTGTGTGTGTGTGTGTGTGTGTGTGTGTGTGTGTGTGTGTGTGTGTGTGTGTG
>JAUESE010000092.1:7000902-7012414 GCA_032274725.1 Malacoctenus triangulatus
TCCCACTGAACCACAGCAGGACCGATTCAATGACATCACAACAGGCATTTTCGAGCCGAGCTCTGCAATAGTTGAGATTTTTATTTACTTGACTCAGTGAAGGTTTGAAGTGTAAGATTACAACTGAGGAGGCACTTAAATTGGCTTTCCTACTTTCTCCAGTAAAAATAAAGCCGTCACAGCTGCCAGATTGTTTTTAATGACAGAGTTCCCCCTGCAAAGTGCTGTGGAGGTGATCTCACCAGATCGGAGGCAAACCGCCCACAAAGCAGAGGAGCAAAGTGTTTGTGTGCGCTCGCAAACCTGCACACACAAAAAAAGAATCTCAGTCAGGAGTTGCGTTCCTGTCACAGGCGCTGGAGCCAATTCCAGCATGCTTTTGTCCAGGCCACCGTGGACATCACAGGACAAACGCACAGACCCACAATCACTTCGGTTAATTGGTGACTAAAAACCGTCTGCAGGGAATTGTGTGATTGTTTATGTCTCTGATTCAGCCCTGTGACGGACAGGTGGCGTGTTGGAGATGTAACCTGTCTTTGGTCCACTGTCGGCTGGGATCAGGTCCAGCTGACAGAGACTGAATGGGCGTGGAAGAGAAAACATATTATGTTTCGAAAGTAATACTTCCTTCCTGAAAGTTACATCCATCCTCAGTATCCATGTTCTTAGAATGTAACAGAGTATATCCACATCCAACAGACATCACCATGAATTCTAGCAGAATCTCAGTAAGATGATGACATTACAGATCTTACAAAAAGTTGTGGTGAAGGTAACAAAAAGGATTGAAGCCTAACAGAAGTGAACAAGTGAAACATGGATCAAAAGGTGTACAGTTTCCTCAAGTACAAATACCTAAATGTATACCACATGCTACCGAAATGTCTGCTTTGTATTCCTTGTGTACTGAGTGGACTGCAGCTGTACTCTGAATCCACATTAACCTGAAAACCTTGGGTTTCACATAATAAACCACTGGGCATCTGGATAAACAGTGGAGAGGTGATGAAAGGTGGATAAAAAGCTCAGTGAAGCAGACAATATTTCCTTTCCCTTCTGTCTCCTCTTGATTTCCTCCTTCCTTTTTCTTTCTTTTTGTCTTCACATCCTGCTGTGTTCGGTCAATTTTTTTTTTCTGACTCTCTCGACTGGAGTCCGTTTCTAGGTCTCCCCGCGAAACACATATACACACTGCGGCACTCCTCGTGTGCTCTTCCTGTGGTCTTAATCTAAATCCTGCTGCTTTAAGGAACTGCGAAGGAATTGGATTCTCCTGCTCTGCGCCGTTTGATCTGTGTTCCCTTTTAGGCTCTGCATGCAGTTTGGCCTCCCGGTGGGCAAAGAACAACAAACGAATTAATCCCAGAGCTGTATCCCGCAGAACTGAAACCCAGGAGGTCAGTCAAAATAAAAACAAATGTAAACAAATGATAAAACAACAACATGAGAAACTGAGTTTCTACTGGACACGACTTTTTTAATGTCTTTCAGTTTTTCTTTGCCATAAAAAATGGTGTCCTCGTAAATTCAGAGTGTGGTGTTATACACAGGTAGGATATTAAACCCTATGTTATACCATATTCGTGTATGTATTTTTACGGTTGTTATGGGCTTATGGAACGAGATGGGGAAATACTTCAGATAGTGGTGTCATCACGCATAATAATTTGTTTTGGCTTAACTTCACAAGGAAAAGCTACAAGCACATAATTTGACTCATTCTTTGCCATAACATGTTTCAACAAGTTGTGTTTTGGTGAAACCCAGGATTAAGCACATTAAACGTGTTAATTAGCAGTAATCAGAGTTCGCTGGAGCTTCGGAGGTGTTGATAGAAGTTGTTCAGCTGCAGGTTGCACACTTGGCGAGGTGTAAACTTCAAAAACAGTGACCTGGGGATTTTTTCGACATGAACACATGCACGCAGTCGAGCAGACATAAATTCTGTCACCACATTATTGATGATTGACTGTGGCAGGCACACAGTGTAGAACATGAAGTGACAGTTATGGGCTGTGTGTGTGTGCGTGTGCGCGTGTGAGGGTGAGGACATAATGAGTTAAACATAAAACACTGGCGCTTACTTTTCATTCACGAGCAGTGACGTCGTTCCTGTGAGTGGAGCGAGGGGAGTATTTGGGAGACCACTGCAAGTGGAAGTCCTTGCGAGGCTGGGCTGTAACCTGAAGCCAAAGAGAAGAGAGAGAGAGAGAGAAATGAGAGAGCGAAAGAAAGCGAGGGAGAAGAGGAGAGAGAGAGCGAGAGAGGGGGAGAAATGGAGGCAGGGGGAGGGAAGGATTGAAGGGCTGAGAGAAGGTGATGTCAGCTGAGTTCAGAAAGTAAACAGAGTTCCAGACTGCAGCATGCTGTCTGCGGGACGGGAACTGCAGCTGGGGCAAACCCACGGGGGCGCCCACACAATCCCCTGGACCGGCACCCCAGTTTCTAGGAAAACCTGGCTGATCTCCATCTCCCTCCTTGTTGTCCTCTCTCTCCCCCAAGGAAGAGCCTGGCCTTACGGTAAGATTACTGGCACTGTATCCCCTCTCTGCTCTTCCTCGTCTTCCTATCTTTATGTTTGGCACAGTGTCTTGGCTCTTTGTTCTCAAAAAGCCGGCATCAGCACTCTCGTCATCCCCTCTTCTTTCCATTGAGCCGCTCACCAGCACTCAGAAACACTTGTAAAAAGAAGCCTGACAAAGAAACAGTGATTTCAACTTTTTCTTTTCCAGAGACAGCAAAGTAAAAACCACTGATAAGTTCATGCAGTCTTTGTGTTTAAAGAGGGGCTCATCTTGTGTGGGTTTGTTTACTGTTCCATTTAAAGAGCTGTTTGGTATACTTTTCTACTTGCTGGTGTTGTATTTTGGCTCCTGGATACAGAAGAGGAGCAGGAAAACAGTTGGATGTTGCCACACATTCCTCGAGGTGCATTGAGGGAGTTTAGGTCCTAATAGGGCGGTTGAATCTTGGCTCACATCCTTCTTTGTGTGCAAGCTTGTCTTCAAATCCTGAAGTGTTGTGATTGAGCTCTCGCTCGGATCGAAATTGACTCTGCCTGTTTGCGACCACTTGAACTGCTGAGGGAAGGGATGAGTCACGTTTTGAGTCAAACACGCTGCGTGTCCGAATGTGTGTACCATCCTCTGTCTCCAAGACTCCCGAACAAACCTCTGGCCTCTGAATCCTCTTTGCACGATTCCCACATTGCTAAATGATAATCCCAATTTGCTCTGTCAGCCAATGTGGCGAAGGGTTGGGCAGGCAAAGCTGATGTTTAAGAGGAAAAAAATGCCTTTTGGCAGATTACCTGCTTGTGTTGTTGTGTCAGCTGAGTCACTCTCTGCACGACTTGTTTCATAATCAGCTGATGATAGATGTTTTTTTTATTGAGCAAGCAAAAACAGCTTCCTTTTTAACCAGAGCTGGGGTAATTACATGGAAGCCTTGCCTTTGCGGACTATTTGAACTTGGAGCGTGTTCCCATGTCTCACTGCATTTCTGCATGTCAGTGTCCCCACTGAGGCTTCTCTGATGTATGCCGAGCTTCCTGTTTGCGATCTCCCACAAATGATGTCATGTCGGACTCAGGTTGTGGCGCTACGCGCGCCAGTCTTTGACTCCTGCTTGACCTGCCATCTATACCACAGTGGATACTACAGCAAAAGGATGTCTTGTTGGGTTTGTGGCTTTCAAATTGAGGATGGTTTATTTAAAGCAATTGACAGGATGACCTCTGGGATCAGCGCCGCGCAAGATCAGGATAGACGCACGCTGACCACAGAGCTCCCCGGGGAGTTTCCCTGTTCCGTGATAGCTAAATCACTCCAACCTCAAAATACCAGACAGCTGTTGTGGGCAGTAGGCAAAAGGAATTGTACCCTCTCACGTACTATACATGCACAGCACATGCACACGCAGCTGCTGTAAAAACATCTTTTTTTTTTCCATGATACATCAGCATGAAAAAAAATGCTCCATTTTGTCAGAGGGAAACTATTTATTTTGCAGTGTTTTAAATACCATACCTACACGTTTGCTTGAGGCAACCTTTTCGGACACAGCTCCTCTCCCAATTACTGCAGGAAACCAGTGGGATGTAATGATGTTGTGGTGAAGACTCTTGCGACGCTTCATGGTTAAACGAAGAGGAAACTGTCTGCTCAGTTAGACGCCACGAGGGGAAAGTGAAAAGAGTCTCTTGTAAACTGAGGGAAGTGAGTGTTAAAGCAGTTGTTGTCATGCGGGAGCTTGAATGATGTTTTTAGATGCGACGCTCCAGCCAGTTCTTCGCCTGCTTAACTTAGCAAATAGCTTTAAAATGAGCTAAACAGAAAGCTTGACGCCATCTGAAGGGGGGAAAAAAAACTTTCAGCAGCACTTCTGAAGATGGGTCAAAGATTTTACACAACTCCAAGCTGAAGGGTAGTGATTGTACCGCTGCAAGAGAGAACTATAATTTTTATGTCACGCTTTTCAAGATGGTGAAAAACTAGGCAGGTATTTCCTTCTGTGTCAATCTATTCCTTCATAACAGGAAGAAGGACACGGTTTCCATTGGTGTTAATAGATTCTCAGTGCTCTGCAGAGCTTTTGCTAATCGTGCCAAATTCCTCCCTGAAGCTCTCTATCTTCGCTTCTCTCTGCATTGAATGTAGGAAGCTCCTCGACTCTGCTCGGAGTTAAAAATATCTTGTCTACAAGAGCAAAGTGAAGCAAGATCTGACTGAAGCTGATAAGACAGAGCTTACGAGGCATCAGCAGAAAAAAGTGCAAACATGAAAATAACTGGCTGAAATGTCACAGGCCATTTCTAAAGAATATGTCAACATCAAGTCAGAGCTGAAAACAGCTTCTAATTAAAGTATTTGAACTTGCAAACGGAGGGAACTAAAACAGGACAGATGCTGACCTCAGGTTTCAGCCCCGTCTCAGTTCAGAGGAGGTCATGTCCAGAAAGAGATGCCGCAGTCCTGGAACAGATGTGAACTCTTGAGTCACTCACAAGGTCAATTTCAGCACCTGCAGCAGATTTTTTGGTGTGTTAAGCAAAAGGGCACTTTGTTTTTCCAGACGATCTGGAAATGTGCGTGTCTACTTCTCATATTGAAACAAATCACATCTTCTGCATGAAAATAAAGCGGAACGATAAAAATCGAAGCGCCGCCCTCGGCAGATATGGCAGATTGCTGCAGCTCTCATGCCGGCTCGTCGATCAGCAAGGCAACAAGGTCAAACATGAGGCAGCTAAACTCGCGTGTGTTTTGCTCCTGGTAACAATAATGTCAGCATCCTCGTTCTCTTCAGCTGTGGCTTAAAAAAAACTTGGCACATTTCGGATTGGATGCCAGAGCTTGGTGTGTCCATCTGGGCATATATTCTGAGATTTCTGTCAATCGCAATTTAATTTCTCTTCGCCGTGAACATGAGAGTTGCTGAGCACATTCGGGAGCATCTGTAATGGAAAAAGCAGACACTCCTTACATAAGAAGAGCTTAAGTCAATCAACCCACACAAAAGTCTACACGGTAGGGAAAAAAATGCCACATTTCTGAACTGCTGCTAAATTATGTTGCTTCGGCTCGGTGCCAGTTCTTCCTCTCTCACACACACACACATGCACATACATACAAACACATGCACACTCACTCTGCACAGCTGAATTATGTCCACATCATCCCACCTGCCAAAACACATGAATATTAGACGTGTTTGATGGAAAGACAGCCATGAGGCATAAGAGGGAAACAAACTTTGTTATTAGTGTAATTTCTTCATAGTTTCAGTGACTCCGACTGTCAACACTCACAATTTGAGATTAGATAGACATCTCCCAGGGGCATATAGCTCATTCAGTCATAGGTTAAATACAGGGGTCTTTGCATGTTAGTGCATTTTCGTTTTTTTTTTTTTCACCTTGCACTCGCACTGGTTTGCAGGTCGGCCCCTGCACATACGCGCTTCGCACACCTGTTTCAGGCCTTTCAGAAGTGCTGAAAAAAATTCAAATGAAAATTGTTACTGTTCGGTCTATATTTACCTGCAGGTGTTGACCTGGAAGCCTTCGCAGATGCACTTTTACAAGGCAGTGAGCTTATTGTTAACATGAATGAATTCAAACCACAACAGCTCCTGCCAGAGCAGGGTTACGTAAAAGGGATCGTCAAGCGAGCGCCTAATAAAGAAAGAAGGGGATTGCCGTCCAGAAAAGTAAAGATACGTTCCAGCGTGCGTCCAGCTCTGGGGGGAAAAAACCTCCGAGTCATGCCTCAGGGAAAAACAGAGCAGCCTTATCAGCAGAGCTGGAGGTCGGCAAACTGAATTTATTCAAAGTGTATAAACAGTGGGACGCGCCGCTGGCTGGGTTTATTCACCCCAAGCAGGAGCGAAGAGAAAACAGCTTATGAAAATCTGGAAAGTAATCCCATCATATGTGGATGTGTACTCTTGTGCGGACTGAAGGTGAGACGGAAGACAAAATTTCGAGCCCTTGCACTGAAGTCTTCTGAACGCGGATATAAACACAGGATGTCATCTTCACCTTGAAGGACAAGACACACACCAGCGATCCCTGTAATGACATTACCAGACCAGCTCCTGAAGTCTTTTGACCCTTTTCATGTTTACGTCCGATAAATCAGGTTTCACAGCCTCCCCGGCCGGTGTTCTCTACAAGGAGGGAGAGAAACTGTCCCCTGAGAGGCAGTAATGGTGTGAAGGGCCATTTGTTTCCCTTGTGGCAGACGAATCTCACCAATAAAAACTGGATCTGTTCTTAGTCATAGCGATTGCAAGGTTACAGTGATGGCGTTCGATCAAAAACTTCACTATGTGACAATAGCTTAGACAAAGCATTTTCACAGTACCTGTCAGCAGTTCTCTGAGAAGCAGCACGATGCTGTCGGGGTCCACACTCTCCCCTCAACAGAAACTCAGAGTTGTTTCTCGGCTAAAACTTTCCTATGGAGAGTTTGCATGTTTTTCCTGGGATGTTCGCCATATTCCTGCTTCATCCAACAAGCCAAAGGCCAAGCTTCTTATGTCAGGTTTACCAGTGACAGATCAGTGCTAGCTTAGCGATAGCTTACCAAGGGTGTACCTTGCCCATTGTTCAAAGATAGCTCAGACCGACATGGCTTCCAAAGCTGGACGCACTGATTGATTTGATAGGATTTCGAGCTGACTAACAAGAGTTGAGATTGTTTTTCTATTTCCATCATCTTGTTTGACACCTCACTCTGTCTGATTTATGTAATTTGGTTCACGCCGAAATCATAACAAAAGCCACACTTGTTAAAACGTTCCTGCTTCCAATTAAAATCCACTGTATTTGAGGGATTGGCTGCTTTGCTGACATTGAGCAAATGCACACCACTCGAAATGTGTCTGCCAGACTTGAATTATTTTCCTGTGTTTTTCTAAACATGTGATGGCTTCTCATTTGGTGATGACTGGGATTAATGAAAAAACTCCTGAAGTTTGAATTTACACGATAAAATGATATTCACAGGAGTTTTTTTTTTTTGGAATACTTCCCTGTAGTGTAAAACTCTTTGGATAGCATTTTGTTGTTTTAGAAGTGAAGTCACTTGTCAGCACAAACTGTGCCGGCATTGAAAAAGAAGTTTGTGAACCAAACTCAGTGATCAAATAATTCATGGTTATGATTTTTGTTTTCAAGACAAAAACACAGAGCAAATAGATGACATCTTTGTTTGTATTGCATCATTTTTTATCCTTTTTTTGTGTCTCGAAAAGTCTGAGCTTACTAAGTGACATACACAAACAACACTTTCTGTTTGCTTTTCAATCAAGAAGTTTTCAGATCTAAAGATTTGAATAAAAGTCTTGTGTCACAGGTTTTCACTTGCCTCGGATCAAAAAATGAGCGTACGAGCCATTGTTATATTAGTCATCCTGCTCGCTACAATATGCTTTCTTGTCTCAACACATGTCCCTCGAAACTCGCAGGCCATGTCCGTGCCATGCATGTTTGTGGTTCTCACACATGGTCATCATAAATCCACCGAAATTACAGTCTGTAGGGGAGACAAAGTAAGACGGAGAAAATCAGCTTTGAATTGAAAAACAAAGTTGAGTGACAGCAAGTTTACATTCATATTTTAACCACAACAAACTCTCACTGGTAGACTGTGTCGTCGCTGGAGTGTTGTGCAAAATGCTGGTGTACGAGGGCCCAGAGGAATACAAAAAAAATGAAGGTATTTGTCTGTGACAACTCTGCCACAGAGAGACATCATAAAAGGCATTTGTTGTTCAGGGACGAGACACAAATCGTGTTGTTTTTTTTGTTGTCAGAACAAAAAATCACTTTGCAAAACATATATAAAAAAAAATATACTGCAGTATCTCTTCAGGACAAAAGAAAAAAAAACTCTGTCCTCATGAAACCTAAATTAAAGGTGACCTAGTGGCATTGCATAACCTGCCGTGCGTTTGATTAATGTTGCTCTGTGCGCCTTACCTCTTCCAAGAGAAATAGCTTAAATAAAGAAGGCCAGAGCGAGACACAATTTATAATATCATTAATGTGGAAGGATACTTGGGACGACTCGGCACACCAAGACATCTGTGCTTCTCCTCTTTTGTGGAACGGCAATCAGTCAGTGATTAATCACTCTGTGGTTCACGTCTTCTTTTGTGGCTGTGTGATTCACATACTTTTACAAATAGCAAGTAGAACTAAAGTGCAACTCTGCCTAAAAGCGTCCGTGATTGAAGGTAAAAAGAGTATTGTGATTGCAGGGTGGGGAGGATTTTCAAAATGTTGCAGGCACACGGTGCCAAGTTTAAAGTGCAGCCTCGGTTTGCTTTCAGTCTGCATCTGCCACCAGAGAATTTCCACTTGTCTGTTTCAGCATTTAAATCGACTGTTACATAATCGCAACCGCTCCAGCTCAACAGTCTTTGAGTCACTGGTTTCCAGTCCAATGAAACATCACATTTATTGGGTTAAAACTTCACAAAGAAGACAGCACTGTTTACACTTGTGTTTAAAAGCGTTTACCAAAGCCAGAAAAAAAAATCCACCATCCATGTGTTGCCTGGTGAAATGCAAGTTGAATAATGGCTAAATAAACCGTCTGATTATCAGTGGAATTCTGCTTGAAAGTGACCTCACCGATGCGGCGCGTTGTCTGGTGTGATGACACACCGGGGAGGCGAAACAGAGGAGTTGTGCTTCTCCCCGAAACCAAAGCCTACAGCCACATGACTGGAAATAACCAGTGAGGGCGGCAGCTAACATAAACAAGTAACTCACCAGTATCCTTCCACTGCGCTCTCTAATGTGCACAGTTTTCCAAACATCACTCGGCCTATTCGAACTATCCTGACGCATGTCCACGTGCTGAGTGACATAACAAAGTGGTCACGAGTGCGACTGTGTTGACCCTGAAACCTCCTCTGCTCAGACTACAGGTACTCGTACAACAACTGTCCAGGCCCCGAGTGGAACGTGATGTGCAGGAGCTGCTGCGAATATGACGTGATCCGCTGCAAGTGCCCTCTCCAGGGGACTCCAGTGGGCTACGCAGTGCCCTGCTGCCGCAACGCCATCAACGAGTGTGACCCCTGCATCATCCATCCAGGTACAGCCGCTCTGACCGAGGGTCTCTGGAAGACGCCTGAAATAGCCGCGCTCCCGACCGAGCCTTTGACAACTGGCTCCACCTTGAATATCATGTAGCTTGTGGTTAACCGAGTGCTGCCGGTCGGCAGCTGTTGGCGTCGTAGCTTGACAGTCAGTGTCACATAAAGGATGAAAATAAATTCACTATTTGTGTCTGATCTAATTTGTTCGGACGCCAACTGCACGTTGGCTTCTCCTCTTGCCTTGCTGGCAGGATGCTTTTCAATTGGCAGGGTGCAGCAGTAAGTGATCCCACTTGGAACTCTAATTTGTGAATGAAATACGTGTAAATCTGTGCGTCTGTACTCAGATGAGTGAATCATTGTCTGTATAAGAGACACAGGCGTGCGCTTGTATGTGGGGTTATATTCACCTGGGAGTCTTTGAAGACGTGTTGCAAGCTCCAAAGCGCCGCTTCCTCCATGCAAATTCATTCACCTCTGGAAGTATGTACTGCTTTCTTCACAGCTTGAATGTGCTCATGTTTTCCTTTATGGGGGGAGGGGACAGCTGTTAGGAATTAAATGGATACCTGTACATCAAAGTTTACAGTTTTTCTTACACAAAAAAGCTCTTTCAACTCCCGTTTGGAACCATGAATCTCTATATGTTGTCATGCTCACCCCATTTGTTGTAAAAAATTCGTACCTGGACTCAGGTTGGACGTATGTCTTTACCTCCCGAAGGGCAGAGCAGCCTCTTAAGTGAAAATCCAGCCTCCCAGGAAGCCACTTCAGCGTGTGTTCCCCACATTTCTATTTCAGGAAGCAGTGATATGTTTTCACATTCTGTTGTAGTGAAAGATGAGCTCAATGAGTTTAGCAGAGTTGATGCAAAAGGTCTGCAAAGGATTAGCAAGCAGTTTGCACTGTTTGGATTAAAAAACCTTTTCCCTCACTGGTGGCAACTTCTCTGAACTTTCTCAATGTAAATATTTTTCGTCTGACTCTGTCCCTTTTTCTCAAAACTGTGTCTGGCTCCTTTTCTGTCAGGTTGCAGTATCTTTGAGAACTGTAAACGCTGCAACAATGGAACATGGGGCCCGAGAGACAACTTCTTCATCGATGGCCAGTACTGCGCCGAGTGTCGACCCGGCTGGTCAGGCGGAGACTGCATGAGTGAGTCCTCGTCCCTCCCCCCTTATGCAGCACATCTTGCATGCCTCCACTGTCAATGATTTGTTTGTCCTTTTAAGTGAAATGAATACCATACTCTATATGTTCTTTCCTTCCTTCCCTGCTGGATTGTCATCATCTGGAACAACTGTACCAACTTGGCATGTTGCCGCATGCCAGGAAGAGTTTCCATGAGGAGCTGAATGACAAGTTAGAAGCCGCAGTCAGAAATCCCTTAAAACCATTTAATAAGTAGCATTTGGACACTGATTCGAGCATTTAATTTAAATATTCTACCAATGGGGGAACAACAAGTATAAACTTAATTAAAAACAGAAACCCAGAAAGGCTGCTGAGTGCCTCTTTGCATGTGTGCATTGTGTAATACGATTTTTTTCAATATGTTTCACATAAACAAGGCGTCCATAAAGTCTTTGAAATCAAACTGAATTATTCTCGGTTTGAAGAGGAACATCGGAAGCAATTTAGCGAGCTCTAATCTCTGTAGAAATAGCTTTAACTTGATGCGTTGTAACTTCTTTGTGTTTCAGAGTGTGGGGGAGTGATTCGGAAACGACAGGGCCACTTGGTGCTGGAGAGTTACCCCAACAACGCCAGGTGTGAGTGGACCATACAAGTGGACAGGCCGTTCACCATCGAACTCAGGTAAGACCACCAGCCATCGTCGATCCTCGCAGACCACTGATGAGATTTGTGAGCAGCACGTTCGATTGCTGCATGT
>JAUESE010000092.1:7027974-7039753 GCA_032274725.1 Malacoctenus triangulatus
ACACACACACACACACACACACACACACACACACACACACACACACACACACACACACACACACACACACAAACAAAATGACAACTCTTAGTTGTGACTGTATTTCCATTTGTTTGTGAAAGTGACTCATTATAGGAAATTGTACTTATTTATTAAAAGAGTTATTCACTGTAACTGAGCAAGCTTGTTTGACACTGTGATCGAAGTTATTACCACGATTGATGATCGTGCACCTCAACACACCAGGACCATCGAGCCCCTCCGTTCATTCCAGTGAGCTGTGCTGTGTAGAATATATACGTTACATGTGCAACTCGCACATACAGAACTCTCAGAGAGAACACGCCATTATTCAGCCATCACCAGCTGTATATAGCCACGTGAATTAACAGCCAGCCAGTCGCGGTGCTCTGAATGGATGTGCAGCGCGCTCATGTTTCAACATGCACAGCAATTTTGTTGCACTGTCGTAAAAGCCCCAGCTGTGTTTTCCCTCCATGTACCCGTGTGCCACTGGAGCGGAGAGTGACAATATGATAATTTTATCGCTGTGATTGTCTGACTTGTGTAGCAGCTGCAGAAAAAACAAGCTTGCAGGGTAGGGAAAAAAAAAGGGGTAGGGGGGCTGTAGCTACTGAACTGGTAGCGGAAATAGATGGGAAATCAGGGAAGAGCTGTAAAGATAATGGAGGAAGACGGCAGGAAATATGCATCACGCGTGTATCATAGTTCAGGGGAGCAACGGCGCGCTCTCGATTTAACGGTTCCAGGAAACATGTTATGCGCCGTTCATCAGTGCAGAAGCGAACTGTTTGAATATCCAAGGCTTAACACGTTTTAATTCTTGTATCAGCCTCTTCTTTATACGAAGCTTTTGTCCACTCCCACAACACTTTATGAAGGTTCGTCAGCTTTTAACACCCTCGTGTAATGTTGTTGTGATTGCTCCACAGCAACAGATAATTAACTTCAAGGTGCACCATGTATCTCTCTTCACATACGCGAATTATCTATGCAATCATAAACAGTTGTACTGTATATTATTGCATGAGTTTTACAGTTGAATCATTGCATATCGAAAAAGCTAATTGAAACCAAAGAAGATCTTCTCAGTCACCTGATTAGCTTCACCACCCACACTGTTGCCTGCACAAGACACGTGCATATAAATGCGTGATTGAATCCATCGACAGGTAATTTCACAGAAGGCCGCAGGGTCAATAGAAACTTGGCAGAAACGCTCCTGTGAAAAACAATTCCTTATCTAGATTATCTTTGAACTGAGACAACTTCTTGTGAATGTTCCAGGTCAATTAAATCGTCAACTGCATAATCCTTGAGAAACACCCGATATCCAAGACGTATTTGGGTTTGTGTTGTGAATGTTGGCTGTGAACTGCTGCAGAAATTGACTTAAGAAAACCTTTAAACGTGCATTCACAGAATTTAAATAAACTCCCACATCGCTCAGCAATGGAGCTAAATTTACACCAGTCATGTGTGAAGTCGAACAGTGCTGCATTGTGAAGCAGGTGATTCACCTGCAAACTATTTTACTCACTCGTGCAAAGTCTCAGGAAGACTTCAAAAGCAAAAGCAGACGGCAGCAGGACTAGCTAGGGCAGAGTGCTGCAGAGCGCGTAATACCACAAAAGTATCGATTCTCCACAACTCAGAGGAGTCGTTGGGTATTTCTCAGCTTTGGGGTTGAAACTGTGTGAGAAAGATGTAATCAATCAAGTACTTGAGTTCATTTTCCCTGCTTTGTTATACTAAACAAAAGTAGAAAATAAAATTAATATATTAATACATTTTCTTTGAAGAATGGACAGATAAAACAGCAACTCTTCAGGGTTTCCTTTCTCCTTTGGTTTTCTGTTCCAGGTAAGTACATCAGCCTGTTCAAACTTGCTCATCCTGCCGTTGGTTGGATTCTTTCTGAACATGAAACTCCTGCAGGCGCATGTCTCTATCCAAAGATACTGTCACGTGTTGTCAGTCATCTCAGCAACGGACGGGTGACTTCAGGGGAACGCCAAGTTTCATAACTAAGATGGAATGTCCAATTTCCACACATTTCAAACAGTCACAAATAAAACGAGTCTTTGTATCGAAGTTCAGATGCAAAACAATTTGTTAAACCATGTGAAAAATAGAATGTTTTTTTCCACCGATGAGAAGATGATCACAGTGAGAAAATACTTTTAGTCGCTGTCCTTGAAAACCTTAAGTTTTTTTTACTCACCCCCAAATTTCTTGATATCAGCAAAGAGCCTGAACCCTCAGTGTGCTGACAGGACTCTGGTGTGATCTCAGGTCACATCAAAGCAGATGATCATCGTGAAGTTCACCAGCTCAAAGTGTCCAGAGTGGACAGACTCAATGTCTCAAAACGAGATCAGAAGCGAGAGATCCGAACACAGGAGACCACTTCTGGAATCACTGAACGGTTTGGGACAAGAGCACGTTATTGACAATATTGATGACTGTAAACCCAGTGGAGCTCTGAGATCTACAGACTAGAGTCAGGCAGAGGAGTCCAGAGTTCAAACCAAACATCATGGAGCAGAATGCAGCTGTTGTGCCGTTCACACATCGAACACACAGCAGCACTGAAAAATGATCGTCTTTTTAATCAGATTTGAAACTCTTGTTTTTCTCTACGCTCTTCTCTGCACTCTGATGCCTTTTATTGACCTTTCTACTTTTGTGTCCTTAGCTTTATATTGCAGCACCAGTGTTTTTTTTATCACACATTGTTGCTTTCATAAAGATAATTGCAGACTACCGGCTCTTATTTTTTTTCCTGCCTGGTAGTAAAGCTGTAAATAGAATCAGTAAAGACTCCAATTAGAGCTGCCCACACAAACGCCAAGGCAGCGAGACACTTTGAGACAGCAGAGGACGTCTCTCCCCCTGCAGTGAAACAGCTCCTTCTAATTGCAAACTATGTATTTTATTCAGATTTGCAGAGCTACGAAATCAACTCGTGCTCCAACAAGACGATCCGACGCTGAATCACACGGCCGAGTCAGCGTCTGGACGGAGACGATTCGCTCTCATCGCTCCCGATGGACTCTTTCAGCTGCTCATTAGACACCGACGGCACACAGTATAAAATCCTGACCTGAACATTATTGCAGTCACAATTTAGAGTCATTGACTCCCCCCAGGAGTCTGACAAGCTGCGTGATTATGAACCTCAGTGTTGCTAAATCACCATTTCACAAGTTTTCTTCCTCCACATCAACTGCTTCATCTGTGATGCAGATAAAAGGCTCCGACTGACCAACATGAAGGGCTGTAAAACTCTAGAAGCATGAGGGGACTCGAAGTCCCATCAGGTCTGATGCATCATGACGTGATGGCTGAATTCCTTCCTTATTTCCAGTGTCAAGAAGGCTGCTGCTCCTGAACTGGACCTCTTCACCTTCTCCCTCAGTCCTAACAGACAACCGTCGTATTTCACAGCAGCACTCGAGTTTCCTGCCAGGTACGCTTCGGTAAACAATTAGACGTTTAGACAAATGTCAGGAATCCTTTTTTTCCTTCACGTTTGCCTTGCTGTAGAGCTTGACTGACTCGCTTGAAATTCTTGCCTGCCATTGATGGTTCTCCTGTCCAAGATGTTTTCATTTGAGCCAAAATGGCAACGAAGCAACAATGACCTTTGAAAGTAATTCAATATTGTACAAAGCTGACACAAAGTGAGTGTAAACTGGCCTGTCGTCTGTGGCCGTGAGTGTCCTTGTGTGCTTTTATGCCCTGCACTGAACATGTGGAACAAGCAGCAGAACCGAGGACTTCGCCCATGAACGATTGGCCGAATCTTCTCACCAAATGCATGAATATTTAAAGGAACTTGCCCATATTTCCAAAGTTGAGCTGCGGTAGCCGATAGATGCTGTTTCTGTTTCCTGCAAATGAAAACCTGCTTCCATGAGTTTCTATATCGGAACGAGGGTCATATGGACGTGAAGATTTGGCCCATAAGGCCAGTGGAGCAGGCTGAGACTGGAAAGTCTGCAGGACACCCTCTGCATGGCAATGCACAACTTAATGAGGATACTTTCCATGGTTGTGATCTTCTTTTTTTTAGGAAGGGGGGGGGGTGTTCTGAAATACGGAAGATATAGCGCCCTGTAATGTGTTTCCGAGCAGGTTTCACATGAACTTTGACTGTGAATGTGTGGGAGAAAGAGATTGAGAGGGGGGTCGCGGACAGGCAGGGCGAGGACAAACAAAAAAAAAACCGGGTACGGTATACGCTGCATCTTCAACCAACGGGAGCTGACATTCCCATGGAGGAGAGACAAAGAGGGGGGAAAGCGGGCGGATGCGGGGTGGGGGAGTAAAGACGAAGAGTGAGGTGAGGCTGAGCTCATTCAGCGGGATCGTTGAGCTGCGGAGCTCCTCGGATTTTACTGAGAGAGAAAACTCCCCTGGCTGGTGTGAGAGGCGCTGCCTGTCCTGGACCGCCGTGCGCTCTGCAGCTCTCCCTGCAGCAGGCTGACCCTTCCCTGAAGCGGATGCCACAAGACCCAGCGACGGGACAGCACCAAAAACTTTTCAAATCGCCGTTTGCGACCAAGGTAAGATGCTGTTTGGCACTTCATTTTTCAATTTCTTTTTTTTTTTCACGCCCGCAATCTGGATAGCGAAACAGCCGATCTTTGAATTTGATTTCGGGGAACCACATGGCTTGTCTTAATCTTGACTTCTTGATGAATTTGTGGTTTTTATTTCATTTTTTGGACATTTTTACAGATCAGCGGTGACATTTGCTCTAATTAAGATTTCCCTGCAGGTGTACAGGGGGGCATTTCTGCAGGTGGTCTGAAGCTTTAAAAAAATGAAAAAGAATGCCAAGTTCTTGCTTTTTATTTCTCCTGAGAGCTTTATGGTTCATTCTCCCTTTTCTTTTTTATGCATTGTGAGACAATAGTTGAACGACGGAGCGACAAACCTGCGCTGAAAAGTCCCGGAGCGCGGAGCGATAAGCTCCACATCACATTTCACGACTGAACAAAAGGCTTCACGTTTTTTTCTTTGCGTTTCACAAACGGCGAATTGCACGCATCAATAGGAAAGCGATTCGATGTGCTCCAGATGAAACCTGTGAATATATCGTCACTTGTACCTCGTCGGTCACATGAGCGTCACAGGGAGCGACGTGAGAGAGAGAAACAACGCGGCTTCGGGGTGGTTGTAATTTGGGTTGGGAGTGCAGCCTCGACCAGCACTTCTGGGGTGAATCATGAGATAAAACACGAACCTTTTCCCTTTTTCGTCTTATGATGGCAAATAAAAAGCCGTTTTCTCAACCTAATCTTGCTTTTCTCCCTCGGTTTGGATCCTCCAGTTGCGCAACATCCCCCCTTGATAGATACTTCAGATTTGCTTTATGCTCAAATCTGCAAAAAACACATTTTTTCAGCCCCAAAACATTTGTGAACAACTTCATTCTGGACGGATTCGGTTACAGTCACTGGGATCGCAGGTTTTTCGTCGGTACCACACGAGAACCTGCAGGAAAATTAGTCAACAAGTTGGAAACTGAGTTGCGGCTCCCGAGCTTCTTGCTCTTGCATAATCTCTGGGAACGCAAACTGCACTCGGCAGCTTCAACTCACGAACAGTTCAGAGGGTCGCCAAAGGTGCATTGTTATTTGCAGCCTGTAACTGGAAATGCGAGTCTCTTATTTTGCAAACTGACCATTCAGCGGTGTGATCCACGGAATTCCTGTTATTTTTTTTGTTGTTTTATGTTGATCCACCAGCGAATGAGGCTTTTTTACTTTTGCATAAAACGAGAAGAGGCCCCTCGAAGGAGAAACTGAACAGTCCTTTTCACCTTACTAACGCCACCCACCTCTTAAGCCAATCGTTGAAGCCCTCTCCCTCTTTCATATTAAAACGCATGCACGCGTAAGCGCGCGCACGCACGAACACTCACTCCCTCACACACACACACACACACACACACACACACACACACACACACACACACAGTTTTCCAATAGCACCATCATTGTCACCATGGAAACCGGCTCTCTTGGCACCCACAGTTGATCGCCTCCTGCATCAGTCTTGGCTTGTCTTGAAAAAAAAAGAAAAAAGAAGTGTACTGGGTGTGTTTGTGGGAGCTCCTGTGAACAGGATGCTGATGGATGAAACGTGGACGAGGAGCGCGGCCCGTGGACGCTCCAGACGAGCGTCCGGTGGCTTTTAATGGGGCGTCAGCGACGGGGAGCTGGCTGCACCTCGCGCATCGCGTCACAGGGATGGGATCTGAAGAGGCCTCGGCCTTCGGTGTAATTGCTGGGAGAGTCTGTGAAGGAAAGTGTCCATGCAGCTAATGCGTTTTGTCCTTTTCCCAGAGGCTGCTCTCAAAACTACCGCGCTGTGGCATTCGCTGCCGTACATGAATGAACACAGCAGACATTCGAAGCAAACTCACACTAGCTGAAAGGCAAAATGATTCATTTGATGTATAAACGCATGTCCGGAATCTGTAGCGAGCGGGTTTTTCATTATATATGCAGGCGTACGCGTTTATCATGTGAAGGAGTTCCACGCTGAGAGATGCAGCCATGACAACAAATTCACTAAAGTGGGATTTCGTATCCCCTTCAGTAGGAGTCTGTTAGGACTCATTATGCAAATACTTAGCTTCCATTTACACAGAAAGCATCATTAGTGTGAAGACCTTTAGAAACTTGTGGGGCTTGCACGGCTCCATTTTTCTTTTTGTTGAGAAGTAATCAAGTTAAAGAAAATGTTTTCAACAGGATTTATGTTTATTTTACATCCTTGTCAAGAAAATTAGTTTCTTTTTTCCATTTCATTTCTTTCAAAACTCAGAGAAGCGCTTGTAAAAGAAATCCTTAAAACACTGAAAAATCACTTACAAAATACAATTGTGAAAAAAACTGTTCTGTGAAATGAGAATGAATCTTTAAGTCACAACTGTTCATCAAACAGATCCAAATTAAACATGTGCTAGCATTTGGTTGTGAATGGTAAAAGAAACAACAAATTATGTTGTTTGAAATGTAAAATATCGACACTAAATGAGCAGAAGCAGCATCTCCTCTGACTATTTTTACATCTGAGATACTGCACAGGCTTCCACACAAACAGGCATCTTCCTCAGACAAACATGAGCTCAGGCAAGACAAGACCCTGCGGCGTCGCCCATCTCCCACCGCAAGTAAAACGAGACAAACTCCTCTTTCTGGAAAATCTGGTCTGTTAACCATCTGTGAGGATGTTTTAATTAGGGGAGACAACAAGCGGTGTACTGCGGGCAGGGGGAGATGTTTACATGAAAACACACACACACATGCACGGAAGGGGGGGAGGGGAGCTGCTGGGATGAGGGCCACGGGTGAAAGCGACGGCGAGGAAAAGGATTCAGTGGCAACCTGTCAAAAATCAATGCGCACGCTGGCTGATAGGGTCTTCATTGACTCTATTCTTCAGCAGAAATTTAATTCGATCAGTCTCAGCAGTTTACTCGATGGATCAGGACCATCTGATGGGTTCCAGAGTTAGAAAAAAACAAACCCACTGCACAGATTCGTCTGTGATAATGTGGGGACGGTTGCAGACTGTGGACCAGATGGCAAACGGGACATCAGTTAGCTGATATGAACTAATAAAAAGAAAATATCTTTGTCACTGTGCTGTTGGATGAAGGGATCATCACATCAAATCAAATGAGTTGATGAAGTTTTGTTTTTATCTCAAGAATTTGTCATGTTTGACATTATTTCAATCTAAGAGGCCGATGCTGCTCTTTTTGTCGTGACTCCGTCATTTGGACGATCCTTCGCGATATTCTTATTTCAGCTTCGTGCCCGGGAAAACAATGAAAGCCTCGAATAATGTGGAAACACTTCAGTTTTTGCCAGACAAACTGAGATCTTGCACTGCCAGAAGTGTGAGATAGAGTGGGAGAAAGTTATTGTGTGGGAGTGACGGAAAGACAAAGAGATGGGGAGGACAGACAGTGAAACATCGCAGTCCTTCTTTAGTTGTAAACAGACAAACGGCTAAAAGATGGAGTGACAAATAAGAGAGAAGGTGGCCTGGGTTATTTTTCTTTTTCCTTCTGGAGAAGAAGAGCGCTGCCCCGTGCACGAGGAGCTAAGAGGGCTGCATGAGCTGCCAGAGGATGCAGCATATGTTACCTGTCTGAGGCCGGCCAAGCCAAACTTCCCCTGTCACTGCTGCTTGGCTGAGGCTGAGAGAAAGGGGAGGGGGAGGGGTGTGTACAAAGTGGGCGGGGAACAGAGAAAAGGTGACTAAGAGCAGGTCGAGACGAGTGAAGGAATGAGAAAGAGAAAATAAAACTTGAGAAAGGGAAGAGAGGAAACAGGTGATTTGGACACTCGGGAGATATATGTGTGTGTGTGTGGTGGAGAGAGAGAGAGAGAGCGAGAGAGAGAGAGAGAGAGAGAGAGAGAGAGAGGTTGTGTGTCTCCATTCATGAAACTTCTCTGTGGTCTTGCTGGCAGTCTGTGGCATCTAGTGCTTAAGTAATCCTCCTGGGAACACACTGATGCTGCCAAAGTGCCATCCAGCTCCTCTTTTCACTCTTTTACCACCCTCATGCTTGTCTATTCCTGTGTGTCTCTCTCCCTCTTTTTGCACTTTCTCAGAACTCCCTCTTTTCCCGTCCATTTCGGTCCTGACTAATTACCTTAATATCATCCAGATTTCCCTGCATTCAGTGGCTCCTTCCCTCCTCTCTGGGCCCTGTGATTGCACTCCTCTTCCTCTTCATCACCGAGTTCCCGTAGTGAATCTTCCCTGTATGTGGAACAGGGGATTGCACATGTATTCCTGCCTATAGAATCCGCGTTTCGTTTCTCAGAGAGCTGAACAGAGTGAGGCCTTTCCCATGGGTTGACCAAACAAAAAGCCTGGCTCCCTTCACTTCTGTATGACTGCACAGGAACAGAAACACAGGCATTCCCCCTTGCGGGACTGCTGCTGGGCGGCAAAGCGATAGATCTCGGTTGGTCATGGTCGAGGCACTTGTTCTGTTCCGCCATGAGACGGGAGTATAAACGGCCCATATAATCCGTGCTGATGTGTCAGGGAAGAAAACAAAAACCTCCCAAAGTGGAGCGGAGTTTAATGAACAGTGGATCCTCCAGCTGGCCTTCAGTAGCAATATATTAGTGGAGCCCGAGAGTAGGAAACATCGCTTCCAATTGCAGCTCCTAAATACTCGTGTTTGGTCTGAGTATTGTCTTCGGACATTCATTTTGTCAACACGCGTTCTAAGTGAAGGCAAAGGAAATCACATTAAATACTAACAATACAACTATAACTACCACACATTTAGTTTAGAGTAAATTTCACTTCTGGCAGATTCAGTACTTGTCATTAGGAGTTTGTCCTCGAGAGATTGCTCCACAGGACAGCTGTAACTTATAACCTACAAAGATACCAGGTGCTATGTTTCATTGTTGATGTGCTTTGGGGGCTTTTTTACATCGCATTGCTTTTTTATTGTCATTCAAAACAGGTATGGAAACACAAGGCTTGATTGAGGTTTGCAGCCCTCATACAGTTACAGTGAAACATGTGCAACACTAAATTGTGACCTCTTTAGGCTCCGCCTGAGGTTACACGTGGCCCTCTGGCCCGTGCACAGACCATGTGAGCTTTTTTGGCCTCATCTGCTCGACCATCGGTCTGTGGGCCAGAATAGCCCACATGTGTTCTGACACAAACAGGAGAGGGGGAAAAAAAAGGTTGGACCAAGTGAGTCCAACACAACCTAAAATCAACATGAATACCCAGAAGCTGAACATCAGATTACTCAGACGTTCGCTCTGACTCAGAGGCCTCAGACGTTGACCGAACCCGGAGGAGCGAATCGGTGATTAGTGGTACAGTAAAGCTCTCATACCACCCGCCGCTCCACCGCAGCCACTGTCCTCCCCCCCCGAAAAACCCCAAACCGCCCACATCCTATTGGCACCTGCTACACTGGAATCCAGGTCAGCAGGGGGAGTCACGAAATTGCTCCGAGAGTGATTGGTAAAGAGGAGAGGCGGCAGGACAGGGGGGGTCTCGTTTTGTGTTTGTTTTTTCTCCCTTTTCTCCTGGCACCAAGGACCAATGCCGCTGCGAACAATCACCCCATTGTGTGGCAACAAAGGGATCATAATTAAAGCACATTAAGTAATTTGTTCAAAACAAATAGGAGACTTCATCTGAACAACTGTCACCAGATTCAGTCTGACAGATTCACACTGATAATCACATGGAGCCTCCTTTGATTTCTTTTCATCACATGTCTGTGAACTCCGCTGCTCATGTGTTTCAGTCTCTCAGGTGGAAAAGAACCACATCTTTCTCCCTAATTTTGTAGCTTTCCAACTGAAAATAAAATGCATTTCACTTTTAGAATCAGATCTGATTAGATTGAAGATGAACTTTTCACAGAGGAGTCACCCAAGCGTCAAAATGTATTTGGGCCAAATGGTGCGAAAGGTTTGTTTTTTTTTTTCCTGCAGAAGTTTTTATTATGTTTAAGAAAAAAGAAAAAAGCATGATGAAGTTTGCATATTGCGGCAAACTGAGGGGCGACTTCCTGTCGCCGTGTAATTCCTCGGCCATCAAGTCCAAGTTCTCTGTGGGCAAATAAATGCAAACAGAAAAAGCAAACCAAAAGACATAAAACAAAACCAAAAACTTCCAATTAGCATAGATGAAAGTCATCCCTTCCCTCACCAAGTAGCCCTCCCTGGCTCACCCACCTTCCTCTTCCTCTCCCTCTTTTAACTGTTCCACAAATCCTCAATTAAGTGCGTAATGGGCCTCAGAGGCAGGTTTGTGTGCTCCTTTGTTCAGCCTTGGGGGATCGGCCCAGCATTAATGTTCCTCTTGAGTATGTAAATAGTTTGAGCTGTGGGAGCGCGAAGCAGAGCTGCCACTTGTCCGCTTAATCGCAGAGAGCTCCATCACTTTCAGACATCTCGGGGAGCCAAAACAGGACATGTATGAGAACTTCAGTGCGAAATACAATGCCCACACTTGGAGGGGTAACCTCAGCGCTCAGGTCTGCCTCCTGCTTCTTCCGGAGTGAACCCCTCTTTTTTTTTTTTTGCTCTCTCTCACTCTCTCACTTTCTCACTCTCTCCAGATTTCCCCTCAGGACCCTTTACCTTCACCCCTTTCTGCCCTTCTCTCCCCCCGAAACTGGCAGCAGTCGACACCCCTCCTACTCACACAGACCCCTGACCAATCCCCCCTCTGCATGTGTGCTGCTCCCCACTGCTCAGCCTATCCCATCCTGACAGGGTCCAGTTGATAGACCCTACAGTCTAGTTTTGTTTACCTCACCCACTTGTCCAGTGGAACACACAACAATCCCGTTCATTGCCTGTTTGTCAGCCCCCTTTTCAGAACTAAAAGAGGAGAAAGAGAGGAGGGGGGGGGGGGGTTACAAAAACAAAAACGGAGGAAACAATTAGGTTGCCCCTCCTCCCCATGAACCCTGTGCTAGCGGTTTCCCAGCTCGAGCTTCTGTGAACTAACTTGGAGGCCTGTAAAGTGGCCCATTATTCTAGTAGAGGTGGCGTGTTCCAAGAGCGGCTTGCCTCAATGGCTAATGAACGCACAGAGAGGGTTTTGTTAGAGGCTTTTGGCTCACCACATTATGTACTGGTTAATTAGGAGCTCTATCTATCTATCTATCTATCTATCTATCTATCTATCTATCTATCTATCTATCTATCTATCTATCTATCTATCT
>JAUESE010000092.1:7040276-7057553 GCA_032274725.1 Malacoctenus triangulatus
TCTATCTATCTATCTATCCATCCATCCATCCATCCATCCATCCATCCATCCATCCATCCATCCATCCATCCATCCATCCATCCATCTTTGCTTTAAACTGAGAGTACGAGGTAATCACATGTTTTCCATTCAATTGGTTTCCACGTGTATTTGTGAGATACATGTATTGTTTATTATTTGGGAGTTAAGGGTTCAGGTTTGGTGCTGGACGGGTTTGATTTGGACTTTTGATGGGTTCGTTTTAGGTGCGAGAGGATTCGGGGTTCGATGCTCGGTGGGTTTGAGGGTACGCCTTAGGTGGGTTCAGTCAAAATAGTCGACAAATGTTTTAAAAAATTATAAATTTAAGACTCAAACCAGAAAAATTAAAAAACCAACTGCGACCGATTTTTAGATCTTCATGATATAACAAAAGCAGGTTTCAAGGCTTTACATTGAAAACAATCCTGGTCACACAAGCACACAGTGACACCGCTGGGAATCCCGGGCTTCCTCCTATAGTACAGGGATTACTCTGAACCAGGGTTTTGGGGGAATTTGTATGCCTTAAATCTCAACTGAAGGGAGGGTTTACTATTCTCTGAGCAGGCTAAGACGTGTGTGCTCTGGGGATTTGGCGGAGATCAAACAGTGGAAATGTGTTGAAAACGCTTTGCCTGGAGCTTGTGATAATGATTGACTGTGACTATACGTAGGCTGTCATAATTAGGTGGTTGAAAAAGCCCATGCGAGCGTTCGCTCTCAATGGCATTCCTGCACTGCCTGTGACTGAGGAAATGTTTACATAGTTTGACAAAGTGTGTAACGAATAATGACACGGAAAGAAAAACAGCGAACTGAAGAGCTGCGGGGGTCTCCCTCTGGCTTTTCACGTGGAACAACTGACAGAAGTAGAAAACAGTTAGGTCGTATTTTCCTCGTCTTCAGGGGAAGACATCGGTGTTTTATTGATGTGGATGTGGTCCTGAAAGGAAAGCAAGCCTGTGAAGGGGGTAGAAGCCTGGAGCCTGAACTTATTAGGTTCAGGGGCAGAAACTGAAGGGACTGATACAAATCAGAGATCCTCCTCAAATCCATCCCGTAACATTCTTACTCTCGTGTTTTTTACAGAATGGATTCAGGTTAATGGAAATCTCATTACGAAAAGTACTAACACGCAGGCTCTTGCTCATTCTAAATTTTTTGGTCTTGTTATAAATATTTGTTGTTTTTTGAAATCCAGACTATTTCAGGTGATAAAAGCATGTTGTGACAGCCGTGATGCGCAGTGCAAAGTTTGCGGGAAAAGGAAGCAAGAAGGACAAGCTGAGAGAAAAGGAAGAATCAATCCTGAGTGAAGATAATGAGGAAGCAGAATACATATAGTGGGAAAAAAATGGTTCCATACAGAAAGTGAGAGTGACAGCTCTGTCACACAGCGCCCGTTCCCTGATATGTTTCCTCATCGGGTTTTGGTCAGCTTTGATGTTGTGGGCTTTTCCACGGAAAACAGCGATGAACAGACAAGAAGTCTTTCAATTTCAACAAATCATGAGAAAAACACACTTCATACAAAGCGTATTGCATTTATATGTAATTGATGGGTGGTATATAAATATAGGGGCCTCAGCTAAACATATATCTGGCTATACGTACAGCATCCTCTCCAATTAGTGAATATGGGATAAAACACATCAAACATACAGGAGAATTCTTTGAAAAAAGATAAAAACTGTGAGGTTGTCTTGAATGTCAAAGAAGTTTCTCCTGATTTATAAGAAACTCACACGTATTGAGATTCACCGGTGCAGTTGTTAAATAGTGAAGGTGTTAACTTGTACATTTAGAGAGTTCACTTCACTTCAGAACTCCAAATAGTGAAAGTATCTGACTTCCTCTTATTACACTTGGGTTTAGAAGGATTGCATGCGTTGAAACTTAAGCAAATGTTGATGTTGAGGGGAAAATGTTGTGATGTGAAAGACTCATCAGTTCATGAGCTTTGCAACACACATTTTATACCCAATACAGTAGTTCAAGATGCTCCACAGATATGAACCACACTGTGAGAGAAACAGACGTGACGATCAGTAATTCCATGATGTATTAAAAGTTATTTATGGGAACAGAATTAGAAAGTTATTCAACAGAATGATTATCAGAGACAGAACAAAATAGGATTCACAGGAATGTTTCTTATCCTGGAATGATCTAAAGTGCTTCATGTTGTGTAATTAAATTATACAAAAAAATATTATTTGAGATCGTGTGTGTGTGTGTGTGTGTGTGTGTGTGTGTGTGTGTGTGTGTGTGTGTGTGTGTGTGTGTGTGTGTGTGTGGTCGTCGGGCTTCACTGGCTGATGTAATGAGCTCTCTGTGGCTGTGTATGTGTGTGCAGGAATGCCCTTTCTGTCAACACTGAGGGGTGGTGTGAGGAGAGCAGGCAGGGCCACTGCTTCGGGCTGCGCTCAGCACCGACAGACTCCAGTGTTTAATTAGTGAGAGAACATCCATCCTCCTTAGTCCTCTTATTGGCAAATCCTAAGCGAGACCGTAACACCCTCACACCAGACCCGCAGAGACTCATGAGCACAAATGATAATGAAAAATATCTCGCATGCGAGTCTACGTCCGCACACGCATGTCTGGAGGAGACGGGGTGCGTGGTGAGTTTCGAGGGGCTCGCTGTGACAATGAGAGCGTCGTTTTATCCGTGTGTATTCAAAACGGAGACTATGTCAGGTGAGTCTAGTGATGTATGAAACGTGATTTGTGCACTAATCCCATTTCACAGGGCCAGCTGCCCAAAACAGATGTCATCTCTTCATTTACCCACAGATAACCTGATGGCGCAGACACCCTTTGTCTATCGTAAATATGGCGTCATGCTCCTTTTCATTCACCACATTGCTTCAATCTGACCTAAATCCAACCAGTTCTCGCCCCCGTCATTTAATTTCTTTTCCGCGTTTGTTTACACTCTCAATCCTTTGTCTCCTCCTCACCTCCACCAGCCACACCTTCCTTTTTCCTCCCCTCCCCCACTCTCCCATCCACCCTTCCCCCATACATTGTTACTCATCTATCTTTATGTTGGCAATCTTGCCGTTTCACCCCTCCCACCCCTCCCCGCTATTGCGGCTCTACTGTAGTTGTAGTTGTAGTAGGGGGTGGGGTGGTCCTGCCCTCCTGGCTGATTTAATGAGCTCCGGTGGGGAATCGGACCGACGCCATCAAAAGCTGCGCGCTGCCGTATAGCAAGTTCCCTTAAACAGATGCGGCTCTGCTAATGATCATAATGTAGCATCGGCGCGTATGAACGCGGGAGACGCGAGATGAGAAACGAGCGCGTCTGCAGAAGGTGTGCGGAGCGTCTGATAGACGAGGGCTGGTGAAGTACAGTAGCACCATCTGACATGACTATGGATGATCTTCTTTTCTCAGCTGATCTTTCATCTCTGCAGCTGTGGGCAAGCACTGGGGGCTGGGGCGGGGGGGCTCCACTGGATGAACAGATACAAAATCCTTTTGGTTGCAGCTTAGATGCGGCGAGCTGCAAACACAGCATCCCAGTTAAGACTCTTAGAACATTATGGAAGAAAAAGGAGGGGATATAAATGCTGATCCGATGCATATGAATATCAGAGATTTGAGAATAGGCTGCTCAAAAAATCTCTTTTTTCTCTCCTTTTGAATAAAAAATGGCTCAGAAGACCTGGAGTGCACGCTGCTCGGGCTCCCGCAGTGACGGAGGTAACGGCTGAATTACACGGCATCAAATTAAAGTCGCTCTCATACATTATCCAGATGACTTGGAATCACCTAAATCAGCCCAGTGGCAAACACGCCCCCATGTAATGGGGGCTGTCAGGGCGTAATTACAGTGGGACTGGTCACATGTGAGAGACCTATGCAGACTCCAGCGCTGCCCTCAGGACTCACAGAGACACACTCTAATGATTCCCTCATTATGAGCACAAAGAGTTGAGTTAAACAAAGGGGAAACTTTACGGGATGCTGAAGGGATGGCATGTATGAGCAATTTATTTACCGCCAGCACCGTGATGCATCCGGACTGTCTAACGGTGAAAAAGCTCCAAGTGGCTGGCATTTAGGTGTGACACATTCTGCTTTTGTGAACCCTGCGATGAACAAAAAAGTGGGCGGAGACAAAAGATCAAGACCCTTTAGAGACAAAAAATCGGACAAATAAGAGACTTCTTTCTGCATATGTGATAACTTGACATTAATCTTTGTGGATTATCCCGACGAGAGAGAGAAGTGTGACCTGTGAGGGTTCATGAGTGTGCAGTGATGCCACGTGTTGACCTCAGCATCAACTGTGGTGAAAGCAGCTTCTGCAGGAGAGATCATTTGACCCGTGTTCACTTCTGTGGCACTGACCATGGTACTGAAGACCTGCTTGGTGACTAAAAGGCTTTAAGGGCCGACTGCTCAGATGCATTCGGGGAAGTGTTCTGCTGTGACGACACTGATAAGGCAGATAAAAAAGGATGTGCTTACAGCTGTTTTATGAAATGAAAAGAGAGTTCTGTCGCATTTTGTCAATTTATACGACACGACACTGTGAAGTTAGTGAGCAAATTCTGCTTTGCTTTAAAAGGGAAGTAAAGTAAAGCAATGGAGGACTCTGAAATGACATATTGTTTGCACTTATAAGTTCATGTCCTTTTGAATGTGTCGCTTGCTCCCCAGTTGTCCATTAGCTCTTTTTAATTCAGTCCAGAAACAGTCAGTGGCAGCAATTGATTTGACTTGGGCGAATTGAGTGAAAATCTGCTTCATTCAATGAGCAATTCCTCTGGCTCGTCTCCAGTCTTTGATCAGATTGTATTTTCACTCAAGGGTTCATTTGGAAGCGGTTCAAGACAGCTTTCAAGTGGACAACTGTGTGACTCCGAGCATCCACTCGTTCAGAATAACTTAAATCAAGAGGAGAACGATATGGGTTCACGAACCACTTCAAGTTGCTTGTGGGAAAAAGGTTCATTCAGGTGTTCTGTAATTCAGCACAAGTGGATACAGATCACAGTAGATGTGCTGACAGTGGGAACGTCCAGCAAAAATATTGTATTTGTAGACCAGACGCAGCTGTAAAGCACGAAATACCTGAAACAGGCTTTTCCAGAAAACCTTTGAACAAAGGAAGCAACTGTTTGTTGGACTCCGTCCAGTCAGTCTGGTCTTTCCGGTTGACTGTATGTAAAGTTTTCAGTCAGCCTCGTCCGATGGGAAAATGTTTTTGCGGAGGACAGCCTCTCTATCACTATCCATCAATGAACGCATTCTTCCCAACAACCATCTCGGGATACATAATTGAGGGAGGCAGGGAGGGACAAAGCTTCCCTTTCTTCCCATCCTGGAATTTATCTCCCACTTCCTATGCACAGCACAACCTGAAGTGTTTGCTGAGAGCTTCCTCTTGGGAGGGGGTGCTGGTGTGGTTGGTTCACAGCTCCTAGGCAGCCAGTATGTGTGAGCCCGTTTCTTCCCACTGTAATGCAAGTGGCTGTGAGGCCCAGAGGGGCCAGTTTATATCCGGAGCCTGGCCCGGCTCCAGTTGTCTTTACCTCACAATATATTGTGATGCACCAATCACGGGGACGGTCAATGGGCCCCTCGAAAGTCCAGTGGGAAACTCGTCTTCTCATTTACATCTCCCCTTGTGCTCTCGCATGGACCGCAACATCCACAATGAGACGAGTACAACCGGAGAGACGATCCATGATGCAAACTTGTTGATTACTGTGCGAGTACATGTGAATGGAAGGGCAACGCTGTAGAGGAAAACGTGTGACGGGAGCTCATCAATTAATCAGCAGCAGCACAACACTACAGACGCTCTTTTTTTGACATTGTCTCGTGAAGTTTGCGATAGCGTTCGGACACTTCTCTTATTGAGGATTATATTTTCCTCCGGCGCAGGAAGGAGAAAATGTGCCCATGTGCTTGCCAAAGTTTCCATCATTTATATGTAGTGTTTGTGCAGGCGATGTGTTTGTGTGCCGGGTATGTGTGTGGCTGTGAGCTTCCTCTTCCCCCTTCATCCCTTTCTCTCTGAGCCACAGAGTGTTGCTAGGACAACCCCTCGTGGTCCTTGCTGCATCGCGGCGGCCCTCAATGCCAGCACTCAGGGAACCTCCTCGCACTGGGAAGGCTGCATAAAATTGGGATAATCGCCGTCGATTATGGGACACAATGGGCTGCCGCTTCTGAAAGATTCATTCATCCCGGAAAAAGAGACTGTGGAGGGGGAAAGAGAAAGGGGCGCCTTGGTCCCTCCGCTGCTCTCCCACGGTGGGCACAGGCATGACATCAGTGGCCTGAAAGAACTGGCATTCTGGACATGCCCACTGCCCAGCCCCCCCTCTTCGCTATACCCTTGCGCCCCCCCCTCCCCTCCCTTCTTTTCTCGCCCCTGCCAGTTTGGATGCAGCGCTTGGCCGGCCGAGTTGGGGCCACTGCCACTGTTTGCGTGTGAAACAAAGACCCTCAGAAGGAAGAGAGAGGAAGCAGAGAGCTTCACATGGTACCAGCCAAGAGCAGGGATGGCTGCCTCAGCCTTCCCCTCACAGGCCCCTCTTTTGGCTGAGAGGTACTGGTGTGACCCCAGTACCCCCTTCTCCCCTAGTGTCCCTCTTACTCCCCCCCTGTAACCCCTTCTTCTCTGTCCTCGTCCCTTGCTCTCATCTGAAAACGCACCCTTTTCCCCGAGAGAGACCCTTTGAATGAGTATGACATGTCAAGGGATTTAGGATGAGTGATTTCTCATGACACAACCTTTGCAGACAGTGACGGCATTCCTCCGGCTTTTGTTGTGCGGTTGGTCATTTGTTTGAAGAGGAAATAGCTTTCCAACACATTTCCCTAATTAGAATAATGTGATACTGCTCAATACGATGTGAAGTCCCATGCTGCTGGGAGACTCGAGGCGAATCAGCGTGACACCGTCCTCACATGAAGCACATAGATCATTCGGGCTTTGGCGTGTTGCGCTTTGGCGTCTCAGTGAATGGTGGGAATACATAAATCTGTACACTGAAGTGTGTGCGCACGTGTATATGTGTGTTTGATCTGAGGACGTCAGCTCTTTTTGCATGTAGCTTACCTTCTTCGATGACATAATGGAGCACATGAAAATACATAAATGGGGAAAGTGCACCTCGTTGTGTATGCTGTCTTAACCAGAGAGATGCAGCGAACGTTAAACTCTCATCTGGTGGGCTGGGTGACCTCAAAGCGCCAAAACATTATGGATTATAAATCTCTCGTCCATCATTCTCTCGTCATTTATTTCCCTCCTCAGCAAGACGAGTGCTTACAAAGCTCTACTGTCCACATTGTGCCATTAGCGGGCATCATCGTGCTCATCTCCAACCTGGCCTCTCTCGAGCTTTCCATGTTTGCTGGATGTGTCTGGGAGCGTACTCTCTGGGGGGATTACAGTGTCCAGGGAATGGAGGGACCCTGGGATTTGGCTCTTAAGCTCAGATATTGACTCCTCCCTCCCTCCCCCTTCTTCTCTCTCTCTTTTTTTTTTTTTGCTTTTTTATTTACTTCTAGGTTTTGACGAATGTGTGTCTGCGTCACCGTATAAGTCAGAGTGTGTGTATGTGGTCTTGGTGTGTCGTTGGCTGTGTGTGTTGGTGGAGTCAGGAGGGTGGGGGCTGAGGAGGGGAGGGTGGGGGGGGGGGTTGTGGTAGCAGACATCAGGATGGGGCAATTCAGGTTGCTGCGGCTGTAGCTGTCGTCTGGACTGTGTTGACTGGCCTCTCTCTGGATGCTTTGAACGAGCTGGTGGACAGCTGAGCGCGGCGAGCTGTCAGCGGAGCGCCGGTCTTCTCAGAGGCCAGCTGTACCCGGGACCTGATCTGCTGACATCTGGCAACGCTTGTAGATGGAGTAGTCGCGGTCAAGCTAACACTTTATTGTGCCGGTTCGCTTCAAAATACCAAAGGCTGCACATCTGACCCCGGTCGATGTACATAGCACTTACCTCAACTCCCCCAGAAATGAAGTAAGTGAAATGTCTATTTTTCAGCTTGAGTTAAAGTGTTTATTTCTCTCTTGTTGCCTTTTGTTTAGGAGGATATAAAGTTGCAATTGTTCTTTTTTTTTTGTCTTCTTCTAAAATCTACAGTCGCGATTGTGTGTAACCCATGTCAGACGGCTCCTGTTAGGACCTTCTTTAATTTTTCATGGCTTTACGGTTCTGTAATGCAATTAATCTGACTAAGCCCCTCGGCCAAGATTAACTGGTTTAAAAAATGATCCCATTAGAGGCTGAAGGAGAAGAAGTCCAGAGTGCGTTTTAAACACATTGAAATTATCAATTTGGACTGATTTTTTTTTTAAAAGGATCCAATTATCGTCAGAGACACTTAATTGATGAAAGTTTACTGACGTCAGAGTGACTTTCTGTGCATTCACACTGTAAAATGAAGTCGCTCAAATCCATTTATTCAGCTGACATTTTGTAAGCTTACTTACAAGAATGTTTTTTGAGGTGTAAGAGAAATCAAACTTCAGGAAAATTCAATCAAACATGAAATTGTGTAAAAGGTGAATCAAGTCAAACCATGCCGTAACAACACATCTGCTATTTTAGACTGACATAAAATATACATACTTGTCTGGCTACTCTTTGCGGTGGGTTTCTCACATCCATCTTTCTTCTGGTCACACAAACCTGCTCTCTCATCTGTCTCTGACTTGGTGGGAGAAGTGCTAATGAGAGGATCATGGCAGAATCTCGCCTGCTTCCTCTCTTAGTGCTAAAAATAATGAAGGGGAGAGTGAAAGGGGGGAATTCAATTAGCAGCTCTCATCACTCTTATGGAATGGAAATTGCTCAGGAATGCACTTTTTTGAATTTTTTCCCTCCCTGTTTTATTCTGGGACGTTCAAATTCCTCCATCTTTGTGTAGAGTAGCACAGAGGTATCGTGTCGGTGGCTGTTATTTGCCTGCGGTTTGCTGGTACTTTCTGCATTTCACACTTCACTTTGAAATTAATAAGAGGAGAAAGGACTGGTCCATCTGTGTGCCTGGAAGCAGACCAGGTGGTCTTAGAGTGAAGCTCTCAGCGCCGTAACACACAGAAGCTGGAGGAGGTGTGTGCGCGTGTTCACGTGTACTCATCAGCGACTACTCACACAACAGTATTAACATAATGGCGAGCCTTCAGTTGGGGGGGGAGCTTCTCCGAGCGAGGCTCGTCGACTGGAGCTCTTGTCATGCGTTTGATCAAGCGGTGGCTTTGAAAAGCAGAACAACATCTTGACAGCTGGTGTAGCTGGTATATGAGGAGCTTCGACTTCATGGTGGATCACAGTCGGGGACGAAAAACAATCGCTTCACTCAACGATCTATTGGTGTGTTTTAGGCCCTGAACCGCGGGGCCGAGGTCAAAGGTCAAAGCCACATTGTTTTCCACTCGCTGTCCTTTGTAATTCATCACAGCAGACATTTTCATGGGCTCATCGACGATGAAAAGCAGTGCAGACCAAGCCACACAATTGCCGGCATCCTTGCAGTCGTGATAAACGTGAAGCCATGACGCCTCTTTTTCTTTTGTGTCGTCGTCTTTCTTCGTCATCCGCTCTGACGAAGATGTTGGAACACCTTCCTTCCCAGCATGTGACAGACACAGCTGGGCCTCTTCTCTCTCACAAACGCTTTCACACCTTTGGAAGAAGAGCAGCAGCTTAACTGTGCCGCCTGTAATGTGCAATTCACTCCTATTCAATTAAACCCATTGTGACGCTCCTCAGTTTTACTGCATGTTAGGATACGATCAAATTTTTACTTGTATTTCAATTTCTGCTTTTCACTCTCAATTTTCTACATATGTTTGGATTATTTTTTCTAAAAATAGAAATATTTACCAGGTAACTTTTTGTGTTTTATTAGAACGTAAGCTACTTATTTTTAGGTGTTAATGCTGAATGACTTCGAACA
Organism: Malacoctenus triangulatus; assembly: GCA_032274725.1. Lineage (NCBI taxonomy): Eukaryota > Metazoa > Chordata > Actinopteri > Blenniiformes > Labrisomidae > Malacoctenus > Malacoctenus triangulatus. Next base: position 7,050,236 of record JAUESE010000092.1, read on the forward strand.
ACATACATGCAATTGTTGTTTTGAAAACATTGAAATATCGTCCGTTTCCTTTAAAAACACATGGCTGAATAATTGATCTGATTCATGAGCGCAAAACAGGTGACTGGATGTTTTGTCTCGGCTTCACAGTTATGTCTGTTCAATGGATTTGAAATATTTATTCACACTGTGGTGTGTTTTTCAGACATTTTCCTAAAGAAATCTAAAGTGTAGTTTTGTAATGTATAAAGATCCAATAGGAGCTTTTAATGAACAGACTTCAGATGCGACATCGCTGACGTGTTTCCCCAAATGGCTGCAGTTTCTAAAGCGGCAGCTTGGCGCTAGCTTCCATCTGTTGGATGCTAATGTAAAGATGAACAAAGTTGGAGTGACAGTTTGTTTGGCAGCACATAAATGTTCATCATTTATCGACACTTCTTCTCTCTTTTGGAACCCCGACCCATAATATTGAGAGGGAATCTCTGTTTTTTCGATACAATGTCACTGTATTTTGCGCCTGAGCTGAATGGTCACATGTGGCTCAACCATGTGATGGACACTAATTAAAAAAAACCCTCTTGTTTGTTCTTTCTCTGTGTTGTAGTGCCAACAGTATGCCTAAACAAGTGGAGGTGAGGATGCACGAGAGTCACCTGGAGCCCATCGAGGCCAGGCCTCAGTCGAAATGTGCCAAAATCTGCTCCAAAATGTTCAAGAACCTTCTGCTCACGCTCACCGTTCTCGGTAAGTGGCCTCATCATCTCTCTCTCTCTCTGTCTTCATTTGCTTTGTTATTATCCCAAGGACTTTTTAAAAAACAAGAACAAAAACAACATGGCACGCTAAAGATGGATCCTGACAACCGCTGAGCCCAGTCTTCTGTTAACTCGGAGCTCAATTATGCAGCTCGCTGGTAAAATGAGGAGGAGATGCCATCTGTGCTCAGTGTACCAGACACTGAGATGACTGGGTGTTCTGACCTTCCTCAGCTCTCTGCCACCTGTTGCTATCAAAAGCGCTGTGCTGCACTGGACACCCAAACAGCCTCTGGTGTTGCATGTGCAGTAGTCTGATTATAGCAGTGGCTCGTTACGCTGCAGGGGGAGAATTAATGAAAAATGGAGAGGGCAGGAAGCTGGTGATGCAATTTCTGGTCCTAAATGTGAAGCAGAACCCTTTTTTCCTCCTTTGTTGTTTCTACCAGCTTTGTGCCTCCTCTAATTTTAGCATTTCTCAAACACAGGCTGCAATCGGCCAATTGTAGAGATGCTTGCACTGTGTGTATTGTCTATCTGTATTATCCCATGGGGACACGTGTGTAAATCTCACGCTACTTGGCAGGAATCTCACGGAGCAAGTGTGCCAGCATGATCATTGATCGTCTGTCACTTGGCAGATAAGAGGCTGAATGAGAACTTGGGCCACAGAGAAAAGCACAGGAAATCAAAATCCATCCAAAAATCATTGGGTGTGCAGAATTCACGGGACGCTGCGAGACTCGCAGAGAGATTGAAGCACAAAAAAACCACCATGGAAGCGATCTCTTTGGTTTCCAGTCTGTCATGAGGCAATATAAGAGGCTGTGTTATTTCTGGCAGTGAAAAATTCAGCCCCAGAGGGTGGATGCTGCAGTTTTGTCTGGCAAAGACGGACAGAGGCCAGCCAGCAGGCCTGCTTTGCAGGTGGGGGGAGTAGAAACACTCAGGGGTCAACTTTACCTTCTGGCAGGAGCAGTATGTGGCAGGAAAAGATACGCTGCTTCGAAGACACAGTGTGCATCAGGGGCTCCTCTTCTTTTTTTTTTAACCTGCTCTTTAGAATGTCACAGTTTTCAGGCCTCATGTGAGAACAGACCAGCAGATAAGTGAGGTAGCAACCGAAACACAAGCAGGAACACGGATCATTGAAATCAGACTTCAGCAACTAGTGGGTTAAAGGCCGTATTCAGCTCCATGCTTTGCCAAATGCTCAACGGCAATAAAATGTTGCGTTGTGGAAAGATGATGTGTTTTCACCTGATCACATTACATTGGCTATTACAAAAGAACTGAATTGATTGTATGTAAACAAAAACATTATTTCTTTTCATTCAACAATTTGGTGAAACAGAGTGTGGCGCTAATTTGAGGCGACACCACGTCTGTCCAAATAAATGTTCACTAGGATAATCGGTGATACTAGGATCACAGTCAGTTGTTTACTTTCCCTGTTTTGTTACCTTCCACTGAGAAACAAAGATTCCTGGAAAACAGTGTTTCAGGACAGCATCTACTGCAGATGTTTCAGACTCTGGTATGCAGCCCCGTATCTCCCCTCCCTCGCTTCAAAGAAATCAGATTCTAATCCTTCAGGAGCTTCGCTCCTCGTTTTATCTCCACATCCCACTATCTTCCCAGATCTTGTAGCTGACAGTTTCTTGCAAAGCTCCTCCAAACAACAGATTTGAAATGGCAGCGGCGGGCTTGAAAGACCTCTTTAGGTCCAAATCGTCCATTGATTCTTGCAAAAATGCAGATAAACTGCATAATACTCGACTCTATTTCAGAGTCACTTCTTCAACAAACACTTCCAGATGTGCTTTGTGTTTTTTTATTGCAGTTGAAGCTTCTTTTTTTTTTTTTTTTAGCCCATTCTCACTTTTCTTTGCACTTCAGGTGTGATCCTGGGCGCCGTGTCAGGGATGCTGCTTCGTGTCGCTTCCCCGATCCACCCAGATATCGTCATGGTGATTGCTTTTCCTGGAGACATCCTGATGAGGATGCTGAAGATGTTGATCCTGCCACTCATCATCTCCAGTTTAATCACAGGTGCGGTGTGACTGATGAATCAAACACTGTGAGAATATGGGATCATTTAAATGAGATACTGGTGTCTTTGCATTTCATATTTCACACATTCAGCGCTGTGGGGAAACGGAAGCAGCTCACAGGCATCTGAAATTCACTGCTCGAACAGACATATTTTTGAATTTTCATCCTATTTTTCATCACTAAAGCAGAGTTGTTATTAAAATATTGATTTTTGGAATCATAATTAATTCTTATGTTTTAAAAGAAGCTGACCACCATCTATAATCTTCAAGATGGTTCATGATGCACTTTATTGAATAAACTCAATTGACAAGGAGCAAGTAGTTACCAGGTCCTTATTCTGGGTGCAGGTCTGGCTGGTTTGGATGCCAAATCTAGCGGTCGCCTGGGCACCAGAGCCATGGTCTACTACATGTCCACCACCATCATTGCTGCTGTCCTGGGAGTCATCCTGGTGCTCGTAATCCACCCTGGCAACCCCAAACTGAAGGAGAATCTGGGGGAGGGCGAGAAAAATGACGACGTGTCCAGCTTGGATGCCTTCTTTGACTTGATCAGGAACCTGTTCCCAGAGAACCTGGTGCAGGCGTGTTTCCAGCAGGTAAAGGATGATGTATTTTTGTGAAATTGACAGACGAGGTGCATCCTGTCCCACAATGTCCAAAGAGAAAAACATCGAACGTGAGATCAGATCGACTTCTCATGTTTTCTTTCACTCTTCAGATCCAGACGGTCACAAAGAAAGTGGAGGTGGTTATTGAGGAGGACGTCAATGCTACCACCATGGAGGGTCTGGTGGCAAACATTACCAAGGAGCCTCAGTTCGTCATCAAAAAGTCACTGCAATTCAAAAGCGGCATGAATGTTTTGGGTATGTGACGAAAGCCACAACTGCCACCAAAGCACTGTGCCTTCAGCTAAATGCTATCAGCATGCTAACAAGCATGCATGGACTAAGTTAACATGCTGATGCAGAGCCAGAGTATTATGGGGGGGAGTGAAATCACCCTGTCGGCATGGAGACTCAGCATGCTAACATTATGTTAGCATAGAGGACGCAAACGTAGAATGGGGGTGATTGGAATGTCCTGTTTGTTTAATAGATATTGATGCAGAGCAGAAAGAGCCACCGAATCATCAGAACCATTAGCGCTCATCGCTACCTCCCTGCTACGAGCATGGCTAAAACAATTAAAGCATTTACAGGAACAATTGTTCAGGCAAATCTTTAAAGAGGCGTTCATTTCCTGTTGCCACCTCACTTTGAGAGGCCTTCTGGTATTCAAAGTGTGATACATTTATTATTTTTGTCACAGGTCTGATTGGTTTCTTTATTGCATTTGGCATCTGCATGGGCAAGATGGGAGAGAAGGCCAGACTCATGATTGAATTCTTCAATATCCTCAATGAGATTGTGATGAAACTTGTCATCATGATCATGTGGTTAGTATCGCTGAATATCCTCATTCATTTTGAAGCTCATTGAAGTCATCTGGGTCAGAAATAACTTTTTATCTACCAGTTTACCCAAAGTTATTTCAGCACCATTCAAGCATTCAGGAAGTCTTTGACCTGGAAGACGGTGTTTGATTGACTTCTCTGCCTGTGGTAACGCCACTCGTCCCATCAGGTACTCTCCCTTCGGTATTGCTTGCCTGATTTGTGGAAAGATCATCTCCATTAAGGACCTGGAGGTGGTGGCCAGACAACTGGGGATGTACATGATCACCGTGATCATCGGCCTCATCATCCACGGAGCCATCTTCCTGCCCAGCATTTACTTTGTTATCACCAGGAAAAACCCCTTCACTTTCTTCCTGGGCGTCTTCCAGGCCTGGATCACTGCACTGGGAACAGCCTCCAGGTCAGCAAAACCAGTCATGGATTATTGTGACCCCCTGAAAATCCGAATAATCCTTATCCGTAGTGTACGTACTTATTTTGTGTATGTCTGCTCAGTGCTGGTACACTGCCCGTCACTTTCCGCTGTCTGGAGGAGAACCTGGGAATCGACAAGCGAGTCACCCGTTTTGTGCTGCCAGTCGGCGCCACCATCAACATGGACGGAACCGCTCTGTATGAGGCCGTGGCTGCCATCTTCATTGCCCAGATGAACGGGATCCACCTTGACCCTGGTCAGATCGTCACCGTCAGGTCAGAAACAAACCTACTGGTGCTTTGGCCTGAAGAATAAATCTCGTTTTACAGATTGCACAGTTCAGTGTAATGGTGATTTCCTATCATATGATGTGACTGTGAATTGAAGGTGATTGCTCACAACTTTTAGATGTAACTAATGTCTCATCACATAATAGATTCAAGGACAGATGACCTTCACTCTTGACATTTTCATGCCATATAAAATCCCAGGCACTCAAATCAAAAGATCTTATCCCTCACATTGAAGCGTCTCTTCACAGCGATGCCCCACTCTGGTGCTCCGCTCTCAACACAAGCACCATACAGAGTGGAAGTCCTAATCCACTGCCGTGAAATGCATCAAGGTCTCCGCTGCCTGAAGTGTTTGCACTAACGAGAGGAAAAGTGTTTTTGGTGGATTTAATGAGGTGGAATGCGAGATGAGATCAAGTACTGCTTCTCTGTGTTTTTCGGTTCAGTCTGACTGCGACCCTGGCCAGTGTTGGTGCGGCCAGTATTCCCAGTGCCGGCTTGGTGACAATGCTTTTGATCCTGACTGCCGTGGGCCTGCCGACCCAAGACATCAGTTTGCTGGTTGCTGTCGACTGGCTGCTGTGAGTTTGATGAATGCACACTGCGGTGACACAGCGATGCTTCCCTTTGCTTCCACGCTCCGGTTTTGTTCTCCGTGAGTTTTCATCCTTGTACCTCGGCTTTGTTTTCAGGGATCGATTCAGGACCTCTGTGAATGTGGTGGGTGACTCCTACGGTGCGGGCATCGTGTACCACATGTCAAAGGCGGAGCTGGACGAGCTGGACGCGCACATGGCTAAATCCGACGACATCGAAATGATGACAAAGACCCAGTCCTATTACGACGACATGAAGAACCACCACGAAAACAATTCCAACCAGTGCGTCCTAACCGCGACCGCAACCACAACTGCTAGCGCCACTGCTAACAATTCTGTCGTAGTAGATGAATGCAAGGTACAATTAACGCTTACGGACGTAGAGACTTCTATATAACCTTTGCTGTTGCATGCTCACCCTGCACTTTCGCCTGACTGCTTTTTTACTGGCATTTCATCACAGTGCACAGCCATGAATGCAGTGAATACAGTCATTTTACACTCAGTTTTAGAAGTAAATGAATGGCAACAACAGATGCATGTGTACATTTGTATTTATTCTTCTGGGATAGCAGCTTTTGTGGGTAATGAACATCCAAAGCATTCAGATGAAGGATAAATGGTCTCTTCCTCTATAGATAGCAGAATTCGATGAATGTAACCTGTTGAGATTTGGCTCTCACTCCAAAGGCAGCGCCTCATGATCCTCATAACGACCCAAAGGAATTATTTAGCAGCATCTCATCAGTCAAAAGTTCACAACTCATTTAATCCACTCCAAAAGAACAGGGGGAAAAATGATACAGAAAAATTAAATAACTGGAATCAATTACTTTCTTAATATGAAGCTCAAAAATAAACTACAGATTTGATTTTTTTTTTTATAGGTTTGTACTCCACCATGTGCAGCACGGTTTAAGAGACAGAAAGAGAAGTGTTACAGCTAATTAACAGCCGGTCTCTTTTCTTACACACACCCATCTACCACATTGTCAATGAGTCATTCCTGTTTTGACACCGTCTATTTCGGTCCACTTCCAGAGCCGCGTCGTGAATCTGAGAGATGCAAAGTAGCTGCGAGTATGTGAAACATAATGTGCTTTGAAACCTCCTCACTGAATGGATTCCAGGCTTTTAGAATAATATATGGGAGTTCAGCACTCGTTCCCACACACACACACACGCATGCACACAGGCACGCACGCAGACGCACACACACACGGGTGGGGAAAAGGTCCACTGATGAGCCTATTCATTTATTAAAGAATGAATGGTGTTGCCTAGCAACGTCGGTAACCTGTCACATATGCAATCTGTCCATCGTAAAAAGTTATGCCCCCCCCCCCCCTCCCCCCCCCCCTGTTCCGAGTCCCCTTAAATAATAGCTACTTACATATTGATGGGACACAAAAGGCTGCTATTTCCAGTATCTGCGGCGTTGTTCTGTTTCTGTTTTGCTTGTCGTGGTTCTTTTTTTAACCCCTTTTTGGAAATGCAAAACTCAGCTGGCTTGCGAAATAGTTCTAACATGTCCATGCATTCATTGTGTAGTGTTTTTTGCTATGCTTTTGTGATGCTGTTGTTTTTTTTTCTGTTGTTGTGAATGTTGTATTTTTTGATTTGTCTGTCGAGTCTGATCTGAGTCACCATCCGCGTGTGGTCTGTTCTCAGGTCAGTGAAAGAAACTGCCCTGTTAGGACTGACCACACGAATGGTGACCATCAGTGGTTTTGGAGGACTTCCAGTGTTTCTTAA
>JAUESE010000092.1:7070646-7092844 GCA_032274725.1 Malacoctenus triangulatus
GCTGAGATGCACTGCCTGCTGTGAAGTGTGGAAAATGAATGTCCAGCACACAGTTACATGTAGTGCACAAATGAATAATCAGTTATCAGCTTCCACAGGAAAAAGAAAACCTCTCCCAGGCTGACTGGAGGGTTTGTACAGTGACTTCAGCAGTTGTAAAACAAACTGTGCTGCTGGAAGTACAGTCAAGAATGGAAGAGAAAGTCCCAAATACTGATAATGAAGCATTACATAAAGAAGTCATGTCTGGCTACTGTAACGTTAATCTGGTTGTGATTCAATCTAGACTAACTAGGGTTTAGTTGCCATGGCGACTCCTTGCACAATTACTGTTGAATAAATTTCGGTGAAAGAGGAAGTGCAAGTTCAAACCACAACCCTTGAAAGTTCACCAGTGACATACTACAGTACAGTCTGACTATTTCTCACCAACCTCCAACCGCGTTTTTATTATGATTATTTACTGTGTCCATTCCTGCTCAATGGGGTGTCTCCTTCTCAAGTAGATAAAGTATAAAACACTAAAATAATGAATATTATAATTATTTTTATTGATGAACAGTGTGTGCCATGTAAATATTTCATTTTCCTTTTGCTTTTGCTTTTCTTTGTTTATTCTCTAGTAAACAAAGCTTTAATAACAGTTGACTAAAAAGAGGAAGTGCCAACTGACAGGTTTTACAGCCTCCATCCTAAAAGTCACTTCGGCAATGAATCATGCCCGAAAAATAAATCCTTTCTAAACATCAAAAGAAAGAGAGACACAGGTTACCAGAAAGAAAAAAGTCTGAATAATGTATAATTACATTGAAGTTTCGTGAGCTTTAGCTCCTCACTTAAATACACACTCGCCCATATTGTTACTTGTTATGATTTGTATTCCAACGTTAATCTCCTTGTTTTGGAGAAAGCTGATTACTGAAACACTGGATTGGATAACACAAAAAAAAAGCCCACCCACTTTTTCCACTGGTTGTTTTGAGTAAACAGAGCACAAGCAGCAGCAGGAAGCAGAGCGCTCTGCTCTTTGTGGCACTTGGGCAAAAAGAGCCAGTTTTAACACTTCTATTGTGAAGCACTTCGCTTCTTCACACACGCGCGCGCGCACACACACACACACACACACACCCTCACACACACACACACAGAGGCACACACACTTGCATTTCAATCTAACTGGGGCTTCCTGTTGACATTAAGGCTTCCCTATAGCTCTTATACTCTAACCATCACAACTGGGTGCCAATCGCTAACTCACCCCAGCCCTGAACCTGTATATCACCTACGCGAACAAGTGCACTGTGTCTGTGCCCCCCCCCCCCCATCAACAAGATGAATATCTTCGAACCCAACCCTGGACTTAGCCATCACAACTGATGGTCCAACGCTGACCCGAACGTCATGAAGTTGTAACTTAACCCGAAGTCCCCCAAACTTGGTCCCCACATGGTCGCTGCTTTCAGGTTTCAGTCCTCACAAAGTAGGAAAAATGAGCACACACACTTTCGCACACATGCGGCCACAGGGGACATTTTTTTTCCCCTCACAATGACGAGAGGGGGGAGACAGACAGCAGTCTTGGCCTCGCAAACCTGCTCCGAGAGATCAAAAGGAGCACGGCTTACCATCAGCGAGCTGAAAAGGAGGCTGACGTGAATCTGAGAGGTAATCATTAGTATGCAGAGGGCCCGATCATGCGTGTCTTTATACAGTCCTGGAGCCTTGTTATGCCAAGGCACTGACTCTCCCAAAGGCTCTTTTGTCACCTAATGGAGTTGAAACCAAGGCGACTGCAAAGTCTGGGTGTACAGGGTCTGCGAGAAAGGGGGCTTTAACACAGCGTCTCGCCAAAAACTCCAGCTGCTCCAGAAGTAATCGACAAGCCCGGCTCCTCTCTCTCTCTCTCTCTCTGGCTTCACTTTCTTTTCGCCCCCTCTCTCATTTTGTCTTGTTGTTTCTCATTACTCTCTGTTTGTCTTTTCTGCGCCAGCAATAAAGAACAATTTCCCCCCCCACCTGTTTGGGCACCTGTGTGCCCAAATAGAGATCACAAACACACATGCACACAAACACAACTAAAGGTTGCCTGATTATTTCTGCGTGGCCTTGACAGGGAGAATCTGAGGGGGGGGGGTCTTGATGGCGAGATTAATACCGCAACTCCTTGGCTTATTTTTATCCTCCTTATCTCTCTCGGTTGTGCTTTATTGAAAATGTTCCCAAGTTGTCTGAAAATGTCTTGAGTACAGAATGGTCACGCCTGAACAGAGAATCTCCTGTACATGTCTCACTACGACTGTGAAATGCTTTTAGCTGTAGCTCATCAGCTGGTTCGGGACGGGGACCTTGCTGCCATCGCGCTCACAATGCTCCAGTGTCCTGCATTATCACACTTGAGTGAAGTTACTCTGTCAGCAGACTCAGTGTTTCCCTACACTCCACAAACAAAGGTCGACCAGGCCACTGGGACGGGTGAAATAAGAGCTGGTTAAAAAAAAAAGTGCACTCACACATTACCTGAAGGTCACAAGAAGGACTCTCTCTATCTGATTTTCTCTTAAAATTGCGATTTGCTATCTCGCTCTCTCTCTTCAAACCATTTTAAACTTGGGTAAGCTCTTTTTTTTCTTTCCTTTTTTTGGAGGGGAAGCACAATAATACGTTGCTGTCCACATTAACCTTCGGACTCCACCTCTAACTCAGCAACAATGTTTGTTTTATTCAGCCAGATGCTTTGTGATTAGAAGCCCGACCTCCGAAATGTCTCTGAAACCTTTCATGCTCCTCAGGAGTCCTTCAGCCCGAGTCATCGCTTTGCTGGCGTTATCAAGATTAGTAAAATAATATGATGATCAACTGCTGTCTGCAGATGATATTAATGAAATGAGGTTTCACTGCCTCTTTTCGATGACTCAGTTTTAAACAAATCAATGCTGTAAAGACTCATTAGCAACTAGCAACTTAGCATACTGGACAGTGGGTGAGATTATTATGATAAGCTTCTCAAGCCTTCAAGCAGCACTTCTAAAATGAATTATTTTCATTTGTATTATTTATTCAAATAAAATCATTTTGTAGCCTTTTTTCAGGTTACTGTTTCATTCTGTTTGATGCAAAAGCTAAGCTAACTGAATATCCCATTCAGCAGTTGCAAAATTGATTGAGCTTATTTAGTAATTAATCACCTGCGTTTGAGCACTGACAGCTGCTTGGTTCACTCTTCTGTTTATCAAAATGATTGTAGAAATCTTCATGAGAGGTAAAGTTCGTCTTCGTCAACCAGGATCAGATGAATCATGTCAAAGAAACCAGATAAGGGAGAGAAATGGTTGTTGTTTTTCGGTTGTTTTCTTTTCTCTAATGTCATTTGGGATGCTGGTGTGGGGTCATTCAAGTTTTGTTGGCTCCACTGGAAAAGGAGGCCAACACGTGTCTGGAAGAAGCCAGAGCCCATGCGGGCACAAGCCCTCTTTGTGCGAACCTGGTCCGCGGGGCCTCTGACCACCCCTCACCTTGAAACATGACCCAGGCCCAGGCAGGAGGCTAAACAGCCATATTAGTGAAAAGTCCTCCTTGCAGGTGGGCCTGGGTGCCTTTTTCCAGAAAGAAACTGAAACAAACCCCCTCTGTTGACAGGCGAGGCGAGCAAAAATGATCGAGATCTTGTTATCAGTTAGCGAGCCGATCTGAACACGCAACACTTAGAGGAAATTAGTTAAAAGATCGGTTCGCTCAGATAAAATCATGTTCTTCAGAGTTTCACACGTCTGAGAAGCTCTGCTAGTTGCTCAGTGCTCACTGCGGTGGAATAATTTCTTCAGTGAGGGGAAGGATGAATTCAAGATCATTGTGAATTATTCTTTTGAAATGCAGAATTAGATGAAAGCTGTTACAGTTGGGACTTTAACTGCGTTCCTGGCATGGTGGTGCATTAAGATAAATGAGGACGGAAGAAGTGAATTCAATTAACGGCCGTGAAAAGCTCCAAGTGCCTTGGAGGGATTACCAATCACTATATCATCGGAGAGCAATTATATGACTAATTTCTTTATTCTCAACAAGGACCATTTAATAATGATCATTCAAGCAGTGTTATTTAGACTTTCTGTAAATCTCGCACGTGTTTGCGCCGAAGTCTGGCCCGACCGCAAGTTCCCATGGCGAGAATTTGGTGGGTTTTCTTTGTACAAAATGCCTGCTGGAATACCACTTGGACTACAACACAAGTCTGACTCTCAATATTCAGGACAAAGGGATAAACACAAACAGCTCTCAACTCTTTAAACCACAAGGAGCCTCCAGGGGCTAACAAATGTTGAAGCACAAGGGAAGGACGTGGATCCCCCCCCCCCCCCTCCCCTCCCCTCCCCTCCCCTTCCCTTCCTCATCCCACATGCACTGCTCATATGAGCTGTCTGGGTAGTCCCTTATTTGCCTTTAAATCCTGGTCAGTTTTATAGCTTGATGCTGATTGTTCTTTGGCGTGTTGCCAGAGGGAGTCTTTGTGAACAACCCCACCAGCTCCTGGGGGAGCGAGCCAGACAAAACCTTAGACCTGTTTGATTCAGTTCTAACTTCACCTCATGAGATTCATGGCTGCAAGCAAAAATCCAATCGAACCTTTAAAAAAAAATACACAAGGGAGAAAAAGAAGGAAAGAAAAGGGGGCGATAAGACGTAAAGCTTAGGCGAAAGCAAAAGATCCTTTGTGCCAGACAGGGAAAGAAAAAAAAGGCATTAAGCATGGAAACAAAATGTTGAAAAGAAAACCCTTTTTCCCGCCTCTACTTTAGTAGAAGAGTTGTTTCCGAGAGCTACACTTTCACATCCTAAATCCCAGTCAGGAAAAACAATCACTTTTGGAGCATGTGAATGTGAACGAGACAGAGAGGGAACCAGAGCGCCCGTCTCCTTTGTGTCTATCAGGAGTCTCAGACTGCCAGACGTAAGCCTGTCTGCGCTGGTGTAACACGCGCTCGCTTGCCGGCATCCACTCATCCATTCTACAAGCAGCCGGCAGCAGCCGGCAGCAGCAGCAGCAGCAGAGCGCAGCCTCTTTCTTTCACGGCTTCTCTTTACATGTGCACTCAGTCAAATGCTCCACAGGGCTCGAAAGGAAGAAAAACTAATACAGTTTAGTTCTAAAAACCTGGAAACAAAGGAGTGCTGCCAGTGAGACCGGCCGGGTCTAGAGAGAGAGAGAGAAAAAAACCTCCAAACAAAAGACGCATCAGGCAGGCAAAGGCACAGTCTCCTTACCTTGAGGTTGTTCCGACCTGGAGGAGGCCAGTAATCCAAAGATGACCCCTAGGAGGAGAGTCCACATCCTGGGCAAAGCGTCTGGTGATGGCTGGGTGAGCAGCTGGGAATAAAGGTGTGTAACAGTTCTCCTGTGGTCCTGTCTTCTTTCTGCCAGAAGGGATGGCTGGTATGTGTGTGAGTGTGGCTGTGTGTGTGTGTGTGTTTATGTATGTGTGTGTGTCAGTGTGTGTGTGTGTGTGAAAGAGAGTAGATGACTGGGAGAGCCGTTTAAAAAAAACAAAAAACAAGCAAGCGAAAGAGAGCCGGCTCTGGGAGAGAGTTGCCGTAAGTGTCTGGTAGCTCCTGCAGATGACTCAGATTTTTTTTGCCCCCAACTTTTCTCTTCTGTGTCTGAGACACGCAGAGGCGAGTGGCACATACGTAGAAGGGGAAGAGTGGTTCATGTGAGCACACACCCTTCTGCCTCTCCCACACTTGCCCCACCTCCCCTCCCCTCCCGCCCCACCTCGCTGAGACTCTCCTTTTTTTTTCGTCTCTTGCTCATTCTCTCCCCGCTTCCTGCCTCTGCAGTTTGTAATTTATATAAAGAAGGTGATCTCTCCTTCTGCCTGGTTGCTTGTCCTTGTCTCCTGACACACACACCCCCCTCTTACATCCTCTTTTCATGCTCTTGACAGCCACAGTTTCAGAGAGCCCATCTGGTCTTTTGTTCACTTCTTACTCCATTGTCAATTCATTTGATTTCCTTGTCTCAGCACTGTCGGCCATTCTCCTTATGTTTCAGCGTGATCCTGTACCAGCGACTCAAAGAGGTCACGGCCAGCTCACAAAGATACAACTCAAGTTTTTGTGATGGTTCCAAAAGGACGGACAGATGCACACTTTTTTTTTGGACATAACATGCGGTGTAACCTCCATTTGATGTACCAATTTAAAGAGGGAAGATATTTAAAACGTAAAAAAGCTGTGAGTAATAATTGTCATTGCACTGTATAGTTGCCCGGAAATAGTTGCCTTCATGGCGTGAAGTACAGCAAAATACAATCTGACTTCCATTGTCTCAAATAGTCCCTCTTCAAGAGTTTCCATTCACATCATGAGAAACCTGCCTCCATTCTTAGTCTGGGTTTAACATTTCACTCCATCAGGTGATGGATGGAGTCATCTCAGGTTTCTGGAATCTCCCCAGCAACAACAAATGTTGTGCTGTTCGCTGTGATTGTGTAAGATTTTATTTTTAAAAAAAATCAAAGATGAAGAAAGATAAGAAAGCATGACAGCTGTAATTCTGTGACTTCCCCACCAACCAGCCGTAGACAGTGTCTAATAGCTCAGCGTGACCAGAAACTGTGTCGTCATGGGAACAGGCATTCAAACAATCAGTGACCTGGCTCTTTAGTTTGAAGAAGTGCTTCTTTTTTTTTTTCAACCCAAGCATACGGTACTTTCATCACTCTGTTTTTCGAGACTCCTTTAAAAGAGGATCTGACATGCAGGGACGTTTGAGGTAATGGGCTCAGACATCAATACAGCATGAAGCAATCGTTCAGACACAGAGATGGTGCTGCGCAGGACTGCACGGCACAACAATATACAGACCGCTCTTTTAATCAAACTGTGTGTTTTTTTTATTTTTGGCTTGATTATTAAACGGAGTACATCTGAGATTCAGTGTTAAGTGTTCATTGCTGCTTTAAAGGACGCATTAATGAATAATCCTATGAGAAAGGAGTTTCACATGAAAGTCATAAAAAACAGGCAAACATACCATTCAGTTAGAAAGTTCTGTCACCCTTCAGCAAACACATCAAGTGTGAAATGACAAGAGCGGGTGTCAGCAGTTGCAGACACATAAAGCTGGAGCTCATGAGCGACGAGGAAAATGCGAACATGCTCCAACCTAAATTGTTCACATGGCGTGCTACAGCATAGCGTACTTCTTCAACGTTTCGCCTTAATGATACTCAATTAAAAAGCACTAAATAAATAAGTGCTGTGAAAATGGAATTAAAAAAAGGGGAGGGCTAAAAGTTATAACACTGATGCAGCAGCTCAGAGCGCTTTAAAAAGTTTGCTATGTTGTTTTCAATCATCATAAAATTATTCCAATAAACTGTCCCATTAATGAGTCTAACAGGTTATAATTTGATTTAATTTAACGTATTTGGTGAACTGCTATTAGGATTTCCTTTTCTACACTGCTAACAAATCTAGCAAACAGAATAAACTGACAACTGAATGAAACACTTTTATTGGCCTTGAAGAGGAATTTTTCATGAAGTGTTCATGTGTTCATACTTCTTTGACTGGGTTTAATCAAGGTGCCTGTGTTTTCATATTGACTGATGCAGACGTTTGCTTTCTGATGAATAAGTGTGAGAAAAAATGCAAATCGTTTGAATCAAACAGTTAGCAGGAGACAGAGACATTTAGAGAAGATCTTACATGGACTCAGTTGTGATTGTTGCTCCATAAACTGAGAACACTGAATCCACACAGAAAACAAGAACAAGCCTCAACAGTGTTGTCGCAGTTCACTGATCAGACCACTGATCAGATGTCGGCACCGAGTGATTTCTGTCTTTTGAATAGAAAGAAGT
This sequence comes from Malacoctenus triangulatus, assembly GCA_032274725.1. Taxonomy (NCBI): domain Eukaryota; kingdom Metazoa; phylum Chordata; class Actinopteri; order Blenniiformes; family Labrisomidae; genus Malacoctenus; species Malacoctenus triangulatus. The sequence goes on from JAUESE010000092.1 coordinate 7,078,509, forward strand.
CAGTGGTGTTGAGGAAGTGTAAATGTTTAGATGTAAAGGAATCTTTCCGGGAAAAAAATAATCTTTTTGGACATTATTTCAGTGTCTTAAATGACAGTTTCAGTGTTAAAAAAAAAATTGAGCTGTTGTAGTCTGTTTTTTAAACCCTGGGAGTAAAATTTGAGAAGTAAACGGTCCCTATATCACAGATAAGAGTAACTTCCTGTTGCAGTTGCCATAGTGACACATGTTTACGCAGCAAACAGCAGTTTCGTCACCTTTTTCTTCCTTGTCTCTCCCCTCCGATTTAGTGATGTGACAAACACAGCTTCACCTCTCCGTCTGCGCTTCATCGGTGTTATTTTGTAGAAGAGACGGAAAACACAGAAAAGTGACAGAGAACTAATGACGACAAATAATGAAAACTGCGAAGGTTTCCCACTCAGAAACGCGCCTGTGCCAGTTTCTCACTGTGGAGAAACACTGAGACAAACTGTCAGGACTCATTTAATGAATAGCTGGGTCAATGTGTAACATTTTCCGTGAATGCTGAATCTAATCCCAGACCCACATGAGCCAGAGCGAAGCAAAAGAAACTAAGTTGGTCAACACTTCAGCACAATGGAAACCCCTCTGTCACTGTCACTTTATGTAAGTAAATACACACATTTACCCTTGTTGAACTAGACCCGTCTGAGATTTTCTGTGAACATGGACTGATTTTAGTGGGTCATATCCACTTTACAGGGTGGGTTCAGAACATGGTGTCAAAGGAAATCCAAGTGGGAAGAGTTGTTTGTTCGCTATGAGGCTGAAACACAAGAGTTAACCGAAACTCCGGGGTTATTTTCTGGCCCTCTCTGGTGTATGACGTCACAGCAAATACTGGTGGTGAACAGCTGTACATTCAACATGACTAAACCCTAAATTAAACAGCAGACTGCTGAGTCAGCCGACGGTGCATCCAGCAAAGCAAAGAAGTTTCCACGATGTGCGCTCTCAGTTCCCGCTGACTAACACACATATGCACGCTCATCCGACGTCCTTGTGGCCGGGAATCCTTGTGGTAATGGATGAGTAATGGCAGCATTCCTCTTCTGGAACGTACCTTTTTTTTTTTCCCTTCAGCCAGCGCCGTCACAAAAATGTCAGAGATGCCCTTATACGCACAGAGCGGAGCGACCAAATGCACCATTAATGGTCTGGACATGCAAACGAGAACGTGTTACATTCTGGTTGCCTGACAACTTCTGAGCAGGCGAACTACAGTATATCAATGGCTGCACAGATGTGGTGTGATGTTGGCGACTGCGTGGTGGACCGCGTGATGTCCCCAGGGTCTGTTCCAAGGCTTGTTTGTTTGCTGCCTCGCAGTGCCTATGGTCTGGGGCTGCACTTCCTTAAAGAAACACAGGATAATCTATATCTGTGTGCAGGTCATACGAGGCCCGCCTCATCCGGGCAGTCTTAAGACTTCCTCTTACCCTTTAAGGTATTGTTGGGGTCTTTGTTTTACCCTCATTCCCACTCGGTGTCACAGTTGAGGTACAGAGTCTATTGGAAGAGTAGAACCTTTCCTGGAGGTCACAAACATACTGAGGGCAGGTTTAAACACAGTTATCTTCATTAAGAATTCTAAGGACATTTTTCATACAAATGTTGATGTCCTGATAAAACTAATAAGCTTTGCATCGGGATATGAGCTGAATAATCCATCATCAAACAGGTGTATGCGTCTGTACTCTTGCCCGAGCCTCAGGTCTTGTTGGGGTTGTGTCTCTTTGGCCCGGCCACGCCTCGCCCTGCTCTATCTGGGGCTGAATGAGTTATCACAGCGTCGCACGAGCATGGCTGGACTGCTTCAAAAGGCCTGGGCTTTGCAGCAACAACAACGCAAGAGCCGCACCGCTGTTCGGGTGCTGGGACAGCGGAGAGGGCATGTTTGGACAGAGGCACAGCACACTGTATAGCCAACTGGAATGTCCCCGGGTCACCCGTGTCCTCACTTTGCATGGTGACGAGCTCACGCGGTCCCATAGGTGCAACGTTTGCAGATGCTGCTCGGTTTCACTGACATTTATATGCACCAGCTTTCACAAGTCTCGAACAGGATGTCCCAAGGTGAGAAGTAAAGGAAACTAAAAGTCAACCGAGAAAAGTGACTCCTTGTTCGAAGCGCAGCGCAACTGAGACAAAAACGGGGAAGTCGAAATGTAATGTTGCAATTTTGCGGCGGGGATTGTGAGTGCAAGCTAAGAATGAATTCCTGTTGAGAGATGATTGGATAGAGATGTGCTGGCAGTAAGGGGAAAAAGGGGAGACCAGAGGAAATCCTGTCAACAATGGTTGAACAAACTTGAGCGTGAGATACTGTGGATGAGAACAAGCCTTTGACCAACCCCGGTGATTATTCACAAAGCCTGTTTATGCAGGGAAATACTGTGCAATGTCTCCCAGTTTATGTGGGGAAAGTATGGAGGCAAAACGCACTGAAATGTAAACATCTGTTTCTAAAGCATTGCTATTAGGTGATTTGTTAAGGTGGGAAAAAGTATCAAAGTAGCTCTTCATTTTGTCCTTGAATGTGCTCATTCTTTTTGAGACGAACAAGTCAAGAAATCGCATTTCGTTTCCTTTCACTTTACTTGGTAGTTGGATTTTCAAAACTGAAGCCTCCATCAGGCAAGAAATTGGGGTTATTTTCTCATGAGTTTACATTTTTGTGTTTGGTGTTTTGCTGGAAGACGCCCCCCCCATCCCACTTACAATCAGTGCTACAGAGCATCCCACTGAAGCCTTTAATTTGAAAAAACAAACAGAAAATGTCGATGAGTCGACACTTTGGCCAGTTTTACGTCACATAAATGGTAACTGATGAAATCATCTATTTTTGTAAGTTTGAAATGTTCAAAAAAATCCCCACGATTCACGCCCATCCTGCTTTGAAAAAATAACAACTTCAGAGTTTGCTGAATGCGTCTAATCAGATATAAAACAACACCCCAGATATGGAATTCAGTCATCGGTTTCATGTCCGATAAACAGACGAGCACATGCATCAGACTTCCAAGCGTTGGCACAACAAAGGTAGCCGCTTGTCCTCCTCCGTCTCCATAGCAACTGCCTCCACCACTCCGCACCACGCTGTGCGTCCCTGAGCCTGACCTACGCGGGCTGCAGGAGCCCCCGCATTATCTTCAAGACCCTGCGAACAGTCCATCAAAACCTTGGTGGGAACACATCTCGCTCCTTCTGTCGGGCAGCCCTCTTATCCAGCTGCTACATAGAACAAGATCTCTCGGTGCAGATTGGCGGGTGGCCATCAGGAGTAAATGTCAGGCTGTGACGAGAAAGCCAAGGAAATGTCAGGATCTGTTTCGCTGCATTTGCGGAGCCGATATTTGGACGGCACATTGTTCAACTTCCCGTTTAACAACTCCAGCTATTGTCAGGCAGGTGGAAACGCGATAATGGCCTAATGGAGGAATTAGATATCACCTTTTTGGGCTTTTGAGTGACACAGGGCTTGTAGGAACACAGAAATTTAACACAGTCACAAAGAAATGCTTACTTTATGATCACGTGGCTTAAAGGAGATGACAACAAAATCTTCTGGTTTGGTTTGTTTATCATGCAGGAGCATAAGAGAAATAAGTGTTTTTTTCATCAACTCTGCCCACTTTGTCACTGCACACCTCATCTAGGGTTTCTGCAATGGGGAAGAAACACACACACACACACACACACACATCTACACATGCAGTATAAGCGCCCGTTTGCGTCGACTTCCTGCTATTTCACGAAGTGTTTTTTTTTTGTGCTTTGATGGCAGCTTACACATTGGTCTCACCTTTTCATGCCGCCGTGTCAATTTCCGCATTCGACTCGATCTGCGGTGGATCCGTGAAGGCCCTCTGTCTATCTCTTCCCAGCAGATGGTGAAGTTGTGCACAGAGATAAATGCTCGCACAATGCCGCCGTTGGATTATGAGCACGTCTCCCGGAGCAGTGACGCATTCATATTCAATGAGAAAGCGATAACTGGAGATGAAGAAAGGGATTAGCTTGAGTGAGGCGGTGGCGAAGAGGATGTCAAATGATTGAATATCACTTTTTAATGCGTTAATGGGATGAATATAACTCATGAGAATTGAATTAAAGTCGGTCCTAAAAAAGAAAAAGCATTTTGGAATGTGAGGCCTGATTGTGAGATTGATTAGAAAATTCCAACAGGGACTTGATATGAAAAAGTAAATTTTAAATATTTGTCTGTAACTTCACGCTGGGATGTTGAAGGCCACAGTTCTTGTCCTCAACTTACTTTTTATTTGCGTGAGCCTTCGATTACCTTGGTAACTACCGCCGTGAAGGGCGAATGTGTGTGTGTTTGCAAATGCCGCGCCGAACAGTGGACTTACTGTAGCAAACAGCTGGGCTGTGCCAATTGCCTGAACCACTTCCACCCCCCCCTTCCCCGTTTTCCCTGTGTACAATTCCCTGTGTCCACGTACCCCCCCCCCCCCCCCTTGAATCGAATATCTAAACGTGATACCGGAGCAACCATAGAACGAAATGTCCTCGCTTTGCCGTCGCTGAGAAGTGGTTAAGTGCAGGAACAGTTGCAGAGACGGCCGGCGCGTCGGGGAAAGGCGGTTGTTAGAGGTAATGTCAGTATTTTTTCCCCTCCAACATCCTGGCTATCTTCACATTAAGAATGAATACTCTTCTTGTATCTCGGCTCCGATGCTACCTGCATAATCCACAACTCCCTTCAGGTCATTTATATTCTGAATATAAATGTAGAAAACCCGTTTTGTAAATTAGGTGCTGCACATAAAAAAAAATAGCCATGAATTCCACCACGAGCTGCCTTAAGAGCACAATTTTTCACCTTTTCCAAATGCATTGCAGTATCAACTCCTACACTCTCATTCAAGAAGTGGCCCTGTGCAGACATGCACTGTGAAAGTCTTGAAATCTTCTTTGGTTTCTCCAGGAATCACCAAAACACACAGGATCAGACTGTGCTTCTGCATATCTGGGTTAAACTCTGCCTGATTGGTGCCGATACCTTCGTAAACAGCTGCTCTGCCAATGCTGACAGCAAAGACAAACATCTGCCAGCTCAGTCTGACCTGTCCACTCAGCCCAGCAAATTATCCTAATTGGCTTGTTTGAAATAATTATTATGTAATCTCTTTAGATCCTAATTAAACAGAGACACGCACAAACACACAGGGGCGCACACGCCGCCACAGCTTCCCCGGTAGCTGCAGATGAAAACGCGTTTTAATGAGGCGCACACAGATGAGACGGTTGAACAGTGCATTTTATTGGCATTGACAGAGGCCAAAGTCTAAAAGTATTTTGTGTACACATGGACTTGAAGGTTTTGTTTTTCGGTGACGTGTCATTCACGTAAGTAGCGACAAAATAACATAACAATCACTGAACTAAATTATTCAATTTTGAACAGATCTAAATGAGTTATGTGGGTTCACCCTGATTGGAAACGGGGCCCATGTTCAGTAATAAATAGCTTTGTAACAAATGTACATGAGGGGAGGGGGTCACAGCCCATCTGCATGTGTGTTATCAGTCACGTGGAGTCGAGACACAGCAAACTGAGTTGGAACTGAACCAGAATGTGCACTCTTTAAATATATGTACAGAACATCAGCATGTTAGACCAACCACCTAACTTACAGTATATGGGGCACAATCTTACTGCAGGACTTGTTTGTGGTGATGTTTGGCACTCCTGCCAAAACCCTTTAATACTCTGGAAGAAGTCCACTTTACCACCTTCATAACAAAGCCTGATGTTCATCTGCCTGATGAAAGCCACAAACGGAACTTCATACTATGTACAACACTACCTGTGAGCTTTAATCTCGGCTTCGATTTTCCAGAGCTCTTCGCTCGTAAAATCGCAATCCAAGCTTTGTCATGTAGGCGTTTTTTTTTGCTTTATTTTTTCCCCCCGCCATTCGTTTCCCATCGCGTTTTTTCATTTTTTTCTCAAGCGAGGGCCATGCGTTGTGGTTGTTCTAGGTTGGCACGGAATTTATCAAGAAACCTTGAGGCCAATTCGTCATCCACTAGCCGCCCGTCGCTGGACAGCGTAACCGTCATCAGCTGCTGAGTGCGCAGGGTCTGCGCATCCTCGTTCAGTCGCAGCTCGGCCCGCGAAGTCCCGACGGCCAGGATGCACGCCTGAGGGGGGTTGATCACGGCGCTGAAGCCACTGATTCCAAACATGCCCAGGTTAGATATACTGCCACCGCAGAACATGGAGACAGGAGGGGAGGGGAGACACCATACACATATTAGATCGTTCATCTGCCTGAGTTGGAAAAGTACGAATGAAAAAAGAGAATATAATGATAGTTTTAAAACAAATTCCTTGATGAAGTAAAAGAACAGAAGGTGAATTCGGTGTTTAAATGTCTTTTTCATTTGATATGTTCTCACACTGGAAGCGACACTGATCCTGAAGAAAATACACCAGCAACTGCCTCCTTTTGAATATTGCGTTATGGTAAGTAAGACTGACCTGAGGCCAGTTTGCTGTTTGCCTTAATGAGACTCCTGGCTCAGGGGGGACGGAAAAAAAAAAAAAAAAAAAGAAAAAGAATAGAGGAAGGATGTACACATATATCCTCAGGAGGACAAAAGAGCTGCATCCCCCTTGAAATTCATCGCTTCTGCCTGACACAGAAACCCCATTTGTGTCTAAATGACACCATTAATTCTAATGAGTTAAAAAAGCCTCACTTCCACTTTTCTGCAATTGATGGTGTGGTAACTGATGGTCTTTGTCGGCCGTGGACCACGCTCAGCTCAGGCTCACATAAAATGTAGAACATGCATAATGCATTTTCTTTCTGTGAAGCAGGACTGAAGACCTAATGGCAGGAAATTTGTGACGAATATCTTATTACTCTGTTGTGATAGGAAACGGTGAGACAGAATGAAAATCAGAGGGGAGATAATTCTCTAACATTAGAAAAATAGCTCGCTGACGTTCGAAAATTGATGCAGACGCAAAGACTGAATCAGAGAGGTTACGGGAAACGTAACTGAGTGTGTAGAAACTGTCTGTATAGAAGGGAAGAAGCATGTGCTCCGTTTACCTGAACGAGCCTCCCTGGTACTCTTCAGGCAGGAGTTTCCCATCTCGAGCCTTCTGAGCGAGCGCCTGTGAAAACAAGAGGTCAAACTTGAGTTTAGAGTCAGAGACGAGGAGGTCCAAGAGTTCAATGATACCAGATACATACGGACAGAAAGCAGACACATACACACAGAGAAACATACACAAAACACAATTAATACTGGTATCTTTTTTTGGTTCTTAATTGAAAACAAATGTAATAAAGTGACTTTTTCTGATGTCCTCATATGATCGTTTTCAGCCACGTGTCATTTTCTTAACCATGAATGTTGTAAAGAAGCTTGTTCCTGACTTGTCTGTCAATCAGACGTTTTATCCAAAATCTGATAGAAATGATTATGACAGAAACACAGAAATCTGCAAGTGTATTGTATAAAAAAAACATTTTTTAAATGTCGCAGAGCCTTCAGTGTAGGACACAAAAGCTGGACATGAATTATTCAATCCATATGGGAAAATGACGGCAGTATTTATGTCAAAATAGCAAAGAAAGACCTGCGCTTCACTTGGGTTGGAAGATTTGTCCAACATTCACGCAGTGCTGTGCTGAACCCAAACAAACTGGCTGTGTGATCAAGACTGCTTTACTATTCAAATGTTGCTCTACAAACAGGTGCATGGATACCTCACCGTTTTAAAGATACACAAGGAATTTAAATTCTTGACAATTTACAAAATAGCACCTTCCAGTTGTGGATTTATAACGTTAGGACATTATGTTGCAAGACTACAGGGATCCATTCTCAAAATATCATGTTCACGAAAAAGCAATTAAACGTCCAATAACAAGCTCCGATATAAATGGAAACTATCAGACTGTGCATTGCTAAAAATGAAGGAAGGGAATTGGCAACACCCAGAAGGGAAGACAAGACATCTGGCGAGCAACACGAACACATTACTGCGGGCCCGTTCTGGGGGCCCTTGTTCTATTACAGCATGAATGAGACTGACAAGCTGGAGGAATCACAATGCGCCTGTCAGGCTGGAACAAAGCGTGATGATGGTATTGTTTCAGTGAACGTTTGGCCCACTCAGCTTTCAATGAGAAGGATCCTTGAGCAGCAACATGGATACACAATCATATCAGAGAATCAAGACTTAACTATTTGCTCTTCGACTGTGCAGGTTCTACAGTCTGTTTCAGATTGTGTTGCGACAACACAAACATCCTTTTTGAAAATCGACCAATAAACTCAGCTTGTTTGACCTATTGCTCTCAGTGAGGGTAAAACTGCTAGATTAGCCCCACATCGTTTTTCCAACTGAACTTTATTCTCATGGAAATGCAGCGAAAGGTTAATGTAGAAACACGACGTCCACAGAGAGGAGACAATGACTCGGAGGATCAGGAGGCAGAGTGGGCACATCCGAGATAAGAGCTCTTGGTATAAAAGCAGTCATGTTCCACTCTAACACATCGATAGCCAGCAGTGAGCTCACTGTGCTTCATTTAAACCACTTTGATTTTAATTTGACACCAATAAACACAAACGGCGAGTTAACTCAAGTGAATCGTGGTGGGTGGCATTAATCCTTCCAGAGGGCTGAAATGTGCAGTGATGTTACGAGTCAGGCTTCTGAGCCATACTTGTGTATCTGTGTGCATATTCGGTTGATACAAAATGGACTTAGAATGGGAAGCTCAAGGAGATAGTGATGTTTGTCTTAACATTATTGAAATAGGAAGAAAGGAGAAATATAACAAGCCAATAGTGTTTTTCACTTGTAGTTATCGTAAGGGCACTGGTATTGTTAGAAGCACAAATCAAAAATAATGGAAGACAATCACTGCCTTTAGCTACAGTTCAGTTCTCTGCAAAACCATGAGGGCTTTTCTATGGAAAGAGGAAACAGCAGCGAGAAAGAAAAAAAAACAACTAACGGTCGGTTTAGTCTTGGCAACGTTTTAGGGGCCAACCGGATGGAGTTTTTCTTCTGGCTTGCACAAGAATAACTGTCACCAGAGCAGGTGGAACACTGGCGTCCATCGATGGTTAGACTGCTGGAGCATGGCAGCGTAATGCTCCGCTGGAAAACAACTCATCACCTGCGGCACAGCGACTCAACCGCTTTTCAAGGGTGAGGATGTGGAGTAACGGCGAGTGGTTCAGTCCAACCCAGCCCGGTCTCTCCCTGAAGGAGCTGGACTCCTCTATGCTAAAGACCAGATGGAAGGCAGATTGATGACAGGACAGGCGCAGGTCTGAAGGGGGCTGCAAAGACCCCCTGCAACAAAATAAACTAAAAAAAAGCCTACTTTTATCTAACTTGACAAGTTTTTGAGTGAAATTAAATTGCCCACATACTGAAAACCACAGAGGATGTGGCCGTCCACCATATTTCATGTGGTATCTTTAGACTCACACTGACATTTTTGATTTGTTGCTTTTCAAAGTTTTCAGTGCGTTTCCCATCAAAACACAGTTTTCTTAACAAGGCTGCATCAATCCGAGTCTTTTCAAGTGCCAATTAAATGACGATGAAAAAGGCTGGAATGTATAAAAAGAGTCACACTTAAGAAATACATGTGAAATTTTGTTGCTTAAGTGTTGGAGCAGAAGTGCCCTTCAGTCATCTGGTTTTTATGCCGTTGTGTTGAAATGTCCTTCGGAAAGACACTGAACTGAAGTTCCCCCTGATTGTGGGTGAATGCTGCTGTGTGTGAGTGGGTGTGTGGGCAGGTAGAAGATTGCTTAAGAATTGGAAACAGGCTAAATTAGTCACATCCACTTACTTGGTAATATGTCAGGAAACACTTTTACAAACTCATTTTTACACCACAGCCAATGTTAAAATTACTTTCCTTGTGATATTATCAGGTGTTGCAACACTTTGGTGATATCCTTTTTCACGTTGGAAGGAATGTGAACTAAATGTCTGCAAACTGTGCTTCCGCACTTTGTTTCACTTAATCTGTGAAACTACTCATTTCAGGCACTGAAATCAACTATTTCATGAACCGGCTTCGTATGCAGTTTGCTTACTTAATGTTCATGAAATGGGAACTTACACAGATTGGTTGCATCATACACTAAATGGTAAGTAGAACACTGTAATTTAAACTTGTGCATAAAACAAACATTACTAAATTGCTTTGACTGTACTGTCAGTCGGGATGATAAGAAAAAAAGTGTAAATAGTAATTTTGGAAACAGGTTGAATCGTATGAAAATGCTGCAATACCTAATTTATCAAATTACTTGTTTGAACAACCGGTCGTTTCCACAAGCAGCGCAGCACTTAATTCATTAGGTTGCTCGCATGCACAACATACAGAAGATTAGCATTTGGTCCTGAGAGGTCTGTACAGACAGCGAAGAATTACATAAACGGCAAGAACTGATCACAGACATTTTAAACCATTACAGATGGCTCCTAAATGCTGGAATCTTAGTAATAGCATGTCTGAAACCTCAATACATACCCACTCATTTCCACCCAACTCAACTACAGCAGCGCTCACTGAGACACATGGTCACGCTGCTCCACAGTGTTCCTCCAAAACCACAAAGTGACTTCTCACCCCCACAGAGTTTAAACTGGTAACGTCAACACTGTTTGTTTGTTTTGATGTCAACCACTGTCACCATGAAATCCTTCTCCAGTTACAGGCACTGCAGCTAATAATGTTGCAAAACGCAACGAACCACCGTGTTTATTGTGATAGAACCAACAGGTACGAGATGTGTTCATCATCCCTGTTTGTAAACTACCTGACGCTTCTTACAGGGGTGAAGAACATATCTGAGTTTTTGTTACGACACCATCATCCTCAGGCTGCTTGATGCTCCGCAGGAGGAAGACTTGACCAGTGCGGCCCTATACTCCTTCTACAACATAAACCTAGAGCTATTTAGAGAGCTAGAAATGACAGACTGTTATCCATATTCCAATTGTTAAAGCTAAACTTGTGTTTTGAGCAGTAAAAAGCTCTACAGAATGCTACAGTTTGCTTTCTTTATACTGGTTGGCTGTGGTCATGTCTTGATTGCTATATTTATTCCCATGTGGAAACTACTGGAAAACTCCATGTCTCCACCTGTAATAATAGACTGGACACCCCCACAGCTCAAAGTTATAAACTACTCATACACAAAAAAAAACAAAAAACAAAAAGTAACTAAAAGAAAATTGACTTTGCAAGCAAGCTTGATGAAACTCACTGAAAGATTTATTAATAGAACACTATAATATGGTCTTTATGTATTTTTGCTGATGGATGTTTTCATTTTCTTACCTTAGCATTAGCAGATATTTCCTGTACGCCTTTGTTTGCAGCATCCTTGATGATGGGCGTGATGAGGCCCTTGTCAGTTGCCACAGCAATCGAGATGTGGATTGAATCGAGTGCTTGTGGCCCATCGCCAGACCAAGTTACATTCACTTCTGGCATTTCCTAGGGAGGAATATGAGAGGTTACATTTGGGTCTCAGTAGGTTTATATATGTTGACAAATGAATCCAAATCTGATTGGGCATCAAAAAGGTAGTAAATGTTTCTACCTGTTCAGTAAACATCCATCTACTGTAAAAATCATCTCAACTGAAGCCTTTCAAGTAAAACTTTTTACCAAATCTATGCAGAATTTGTCGGACATTTACACACCTCAGAGTGAGGTAACGGTGTCACAGTTAATTCCATATCCTTTGTTCAAGAAGGGTGTTTTGGTCATGGGGGATACTGAACTACATGGTGTCTGAACTTGGTGTTTTATACTCACATTAAGTGGGAAATGCACATGTATGTTCCACATTCCTCACATTTACAGGGCCACATGTACCAAACAGTCAGGTCAGGTTTCTCAACAGCTGTTCATCTGTCTTTCATGCGTATCGTCTGAATGCTAAGTGATGTTGGTAATATGCAAATGTTGAAGGCTAAGACAACCTCGGTGAAGCAGATACAACGTTTCATATTTGGTGTGAAATCTATTAAGTAATAGGAAATAACATACTTATCAGATGCTTTTGTGACACATTCTTGACTGGAATAACTAGATTACCAGTGGACAGCATGCATTTTCAACAACACCTTCCACACATTCCTCTAAGTCAGCAGCAGTATCTTCCTTCACAGCATTCATTTGAAGAAAGAAATGGTGAAAGTATGTCTAAGACGAGTAGCCATCAGTTTGTTTAATAAGTCACTTGGTTTTATAAGGAATCTCTGTCAGGATGACATAGATGACAATACGCTACATGTACATGACTACATGCCTTCTTAAATACTGACAATCGTGACAAATCGGCATATATATCTTTACAGAGGGAAGCTAAATAATTCAAACTAGAAACCAGAAGGTTTGAGAATTCATAAAAGGACCAAACCTCAAAAAAACAGAACACAAATCATGCATATAAACTTTGAAGATGCATTTATAAAGATTGATAACAGTACTTACTTTGAGTGTGACAGCAGCTGCCTTTATAATAAAGTCATTAACAGACACTTTGACCTGTTCTGTAAAGAAATAGATAAAAGAAAAATTAATTGGTGCATTTGATGCATGATTTCGAAGATAAGGTAAATGTGTCTCTCTAAGTTCAAATGGAGGGAGAAAGAATGACAGAGTAACAAATCATGAACAACACTTCAATTATTCATCACAAAATATGTTAACTTTCATCCTGCACAGAGCAGCCTGTGAAAGAAAGAAAGAAATCCAAACTTTTCCAAAGTTCGACACTATACACTGATCAGCCATAAAAATATGACCATCCAAGAAGGGACAGAACAACACTGACCTCGTCCAGCGTGATAACGCGTGCTGCCTGAGCTCAAAAATGTTTCAGGAATGGTTTCAGAGAGAATTCAGACCTCTGTGGTGTGCATCTTTTAAATGTGCCAAACAACTTTGATCCATGGAAGCTCCATCGAGCAACTTACAGGATCTGCTGTTAAAACGTAGCTGCAAGAAGGGGTGTACATGCGTCCATGAGGGAGAACTGCTCTGGCAGCAAAAGAAGGACCTACACACTTTAAGCTTGGCGGTCTTTATATTAAGGCGGATCAATGTCAGGTAGGAAAAAAACTCTTGTGTGTTGTAACGTGCACTTTACTATGTTCACAATCAGCTGCCTTTGGTGAGAGACAGTTTGTGGCATGTGACAGCAGTGAGGTGATGCGGGCCTGGACTGGCATCTGTGCCAACTTTAACGAGAGAGCATGAGCGCGGTACCAGACAGTTATGAAGGCTGTGAGCAGGATGATTAATGAGCTAACCGTGAAATCGCGCTGCTCCTGAACAATGAGAGTCCGCAAAAACAACCGGACAGAGAATCCCACAGAACACACACACAACCGCGCTAATAGGTCTGGAATGGCAGACCCATTTCCCCTGTCATGGCGACCGAACATTGAGAGATCCACCGCTTGCTTGAGAACAAGGTACATTTAGGCTGAAGACAGCTAATTATGTGATACAACAGTAAAGTGAATGTAGGGAAAAGCCAAAACACTCAGTTAAAATATGCAGGACAACTGTCCCAAAGTGGCATCAACAACATTAGATAAAGGTAACAGAGATTTACTCTCCTGCAAGTATTTTGCAGAAATTAGTAAAATACTGAAACAATAACAATAAATCAATTCTCTTAAACATCAGTTTTTCCCCAGAGAATGGATGCTTTTTACAGAAGAGGTTGCATTTCCTTATCAACTGTTGTTTGACTGAAGCTGAGACAATAAATGAGCAGCTTGTCAATATATTGGAAAAAAATCTTGCTTTCCTCTGCTCTCTCAGACTTTGTCAGTGTCACACCATGTACAGAGCTTTGCTTTATTACCCCTGAAAACAACAAGATCTTTTTTGTTTTCGGTAACTACTGTCACAGAGTGCACAACTACAAAGCAAATACCCAGAATATTTCCTTTGTAATACTTTGAACCACAGGGAAATTACTATTCCAGTCAGGAAAGAACAAACCACATGCTGAAATGTTTTCAATGGAGAAATCATTTGTAGCTGTTTAGTGACATAACTTTGTTTTCAGAGATGAGCGGGCTTTAAAAACCAGAAGAGACAGCCATAATGTTAGGTTAGCAAGGGCAATGTGAGAGGTAGCTTAAGGAACATGTACATGACTAACTGCATCTTATCATACATAAACATACCGTGGTGTATGCCAGCCATTAAAAGTGTTGGAGCCTGAAAACCTAACTTCAGTCACTCAACACAATC
>JAUESE010000092.1:7092944-7104955 GCA_032274725.1 Malacoctenus triangulatus
ATAAACATACCGTGGTGTATGCCAGCCATTAAAAGTGTTGGAGCCTGAAAACCTAACTTCAGTCACTCAACACAATCTAAAGCTTGAGAAACACAGGACCTCCCACCCATACCTTGGTAAGTGATGGTTTGAAAGAAAGACCCGTCCTGAGGAAACTTTAATGGAAGCTTCTAGAAGTAATATATAGTTGTCTCATACCAATTAACTTGATGCGATGCAAAGAAAAGACTGAGGAAAAATCTCCCACAGAATGGTCAAGTATTTCATTCAAAACGCAACTGTGGACTTGCAACAGTTGTTAGTCTCAGCTGTCAGACTCTTTATGTAATCCCAGACTGACTGTGATGTTGAGAACAGGGCTCTGTAGAAGCTAAACCATCTGTTTCAGGCCTCCCTAATGGTACATCTTGATGGATAAGACTCTTAAGTTCCTAAAACGTTTGCACCATACTGTATATAAACATCCATCTCTTTGCATTAACAGAGGAGAGCCATGGGATGGAGGTGTGTCTGTTGATTTTAATCAGATGAACATGACTTCCCTTATGGAGCACGTGTACCACACGTTTTTCTGATGCATGAATGAGCAGTCATGTGAAAACCCTGAAATCCACATCGTTCTGGAAAAATTGCCCTCTGAATCTTCTTGTCAAACCTTCACTGAAGGACCCGTCGTTATCATGTGCATGCAAAGAATGGTGCTCGTGGATACACGCCGCCTCTGAGCCTTGTGTTTTCCTTACCTTGGGCCAGACTTTTGCGGAGCTGCATGACGGCAGCCATGTCGCAGTCGATGGAGGCGTACGCATGGGGGATGGTGGTCTTTGATTGGGTTAGTCTCTGAGCAATCACGCGACGGACATTTGAGGCGGGCACCTCTGTGAAGGTTCCCTGAAAAAAACAAGAGGAGGTGAATGACTGAATTAAAAACGATGGACACGAAGGGTTGCAAGAGAAGGAAATCACAGACGTTTTGTCTCTAAAAAATGCTCAAAAAAGACAGTTAGCAAAGCTTGCAAAGCTGTTGACAACAACATTGCTATAGAGAGAAAATAGATAGCAGCTTGTAATCATGCTGCTTCAACCTTTTACACCCCGGACTGTCTTCAACGGTCACACACTCTAATGAAAAGCAACAGAAGTGTCTTTTTTCATCATTTTGGGTCACTGGATGACCAGATCACCACCAAACCGTTATCAATTGTTTCGTGTACCCCCCCTCAACCACCAGCCCCCACCCAGTTTGCCAATTTCAGTGATATTTAAGGAGAACATTAAGAGTTCTCCTGCTAACAACAAAAAACAAGCAAAAAGTTAGGAATTTATTAAGACAGATCAGCTGTTTGTTGTGTTTGACGGTTCCACCAAACAGACTGAAGAATAACAGGTTACCCGTTATATAACTAAGGGAGGAAATAGTTAAACGGACAGCCAAAGCTATTGGTCCCATGAGACAGAAGTGACACTAGGTAAAAGTTGAAAGATGTTAGATGTTTGTGTTACTAAATCTGTGACTAAATCATTTCTCACAGTTTCCCAGCATAACCCCAAACGGAAAATGTCGCGTGTCTGACTGTTTTTGAGAGACAGAAAGAGAGGAAAAAGGGAGGGAGGAGTGCTCACTGGTGCTCCTGGTTTCCCTGGAACAGAGAGAGGAGGTATGTTGGGTCTGCTGCCTGGGGGCGGAGGGGCAGCTGCTGGGGTGGGAGCAGGACTCGGGGCAACCGGGGCAACGGTGGCTGGCATTGCTTTGGGGGCAGGAGACGTCTTCAAAAGATTCAAAGCGTCTCTGTTGGAGAGAAAAAACAAATGAAGAATTTGAATATAAAGAGAAAAGAGCGACACGTCAACACTTTACAGGACGAAGCCGTTATTTGGAACTTGGGCAAATATATCCTAATAGATGAAAAAGTAAAAAATGGTGTCACACACTAAATCAAATGTTTACATGAGAACAAATGCTTTTGAGCTTTGTGAAACATTCTGCACAGTGCAATGTTCTTGTACCAATTATATTTGGGTCCATCTTTGTTGAACTGCACTTGTGCACTGGCTGATTCCCAGCGTGAGTCAGTTAAAAAAAAAAAGGCAAACTGTTTCATGCCTTCAGCAAACTTATTCCTTTCATTGTTGTTTTTTCTTTATTTCTGGAATGGTGGCCTGATTTTTACTACAAAGACAATATCAAAACACTTTGGCATGAGAAGCATTTCTATATTTTGCTTTGACCGATATGAATTAAAATTTTAACTGTGACACCACACTTTCATAACTAATGACAGCAGAATCATGCATTATTCACCCAAACGCTCCAACTTGGCTCAAAAGAAGCTCTGCTAGTTTTATCTGGTTTTTTATTTGCATCCGCCTTGGGGAAAGGTAACTCGCGGTTATTTGCCAGTGGACGGGTGTCATGAGAATCGTATGCAAGTCGCAAACAAAACAGCAAAGGCAGGATCAGGTGTCAGCTGCAGCAAGGGACATGCTTATTCAAAACGGTGGCTTAATTATACTTCTGGCATTGTGAGCCATGGACACCTCTGTTTTCTTCCTACCACAGCAATAAAATGCAGTGGAATACTTTAAAACCCTTTGTCCATCCTGCACATGAAAATTGTCCCTTTTTCGGAGCTGAAATGTCATCATTAGCCGAGTTCATAATCCTCTCTCTTTAATTGGAATGATATCAATAATTGAACACCCTCTTGCTGGACATGCCAGAGAACATTTCTCTGTAATTGGCTGCATTTTGAAAAAAGGATGTCGAGCAAGTGACAGGAGGAGTTGGTGGTGCAGACAGCTGCATTGAGCACAGACAGGGAAAAAAAGAAGGGCAGAATGACGGCGTACTAGATAGCCTGCCCTGATTTTTTTCTTTTCTACCCATTAATTTTGGTCTTAGCTGCATAAGAGCTGGGAGGGGCAGGTATCAGGTGTGCATGCTTGCAGCTCTCTCTTTCTCGTTCCCGTTCAGCGCACTGAGGTCCACCTACCCACACGCATCCAGGCTTTTGTCTGGACCGGCTGCCGCTGACCTTATCGTGCAGCCTGAAACTGTCTGGGCCTCACAGCTATGCACTCCTTGCCCCTCTGTGAGCCGTGTTTTTTTGAATCCCTCCAGCACACTAGCTTCCCTTCTCTCTCACTCATACGAGTGTTTGTTTGCTGAGGGACTGAGGCAACTTGGAAATCCCCCAGCGAACCAGCACTACCACAGGTGTTTATTGACTGGAGAGCAACGCTGATTTTAAAAACACAATGCATCAGGAAAATTAGAAGCATTAGCTGCAAAAATATTTATGTTATAAAGCAAAATGCAAGAAACAAAAACAACCCACATAGACCACATGAAGATGACACCACAGATACCTTTTGTGTGGCCATGTGGATTTCACAACCGACCATTTACAAGCCTCCTGACAGCCGAGGCAAAGGAGCTTCTGAAAAGACTAGCAAGTAGTGACTAGAATATTAAAAAGGGAACTGGGCAACCCTCACATGCACACAGACAAAAATGAAGAACCAAGTGTGCACAGGAATACATTGCCTTCTACTGCCATCTAGGAAAGGCTAAGATATGAAAAGCACCCCACTGGATCTCTGATGGATGAACATTAAACGATCCCCACTGAAGGGACGATTTAAAATGATCTTTATTATGGGAAATGTGAGTGTGATCAAGTGGAATAAAGTGTTCTTCAACCCCTCATCATAAACAAGGAGTCTAGATGCAGATTTAGGAAAAATAATACAAGCAATGAGACAAAAGAAGCTGGCTGGTAATGTTGTGTTGTTTAGTGATAAAGCCATTTCAAATGCATTAACACATCAGAGAGAACAGCCGATGTTAAGGTAAGAAACATACATTGTACATTTATGTGTATCATTCTAAAACAATGAATAGTTTGGACCTAATCTGGTAAATAAACGTAAATATCCGTTATCCCTGCATTTGAGCAGGACCCTCTTGCAGACTTATGAAGAAATATTTAAAAAAAATATCAAGATATATTTAGAACATCACTGACTATTTATATGAATAGTAAACACAGAGTCAAACATGATACAAAGAGATAAACCCCTGACCTGTTTTAAAACCCTACATTAGATTATGTAACACGTAATGATCTCATCCCTGGGTTGCGTGACCTCTGTTATTCATGCTCGATATAGAGGGGCCAGACTGAACAGAGGGTGGAGTGGGAGGAGTTCCTTTCAATGGTTTCAGGCTTATCTGATGTGCTAAAGAACTGAGAAAAAAAAGAAAGTGGGCCTGTTATGCCCCTTAATGAAACACCACAGCCTGTGTGAAACTCGTGTCACAAGAAGACTTGGTTGCTCTTTTAGTGATTTGGTCAAACTAGGTAATAAAAACTATTACAAGAATACACAACAAGGTATCGACTAAAACATCAAAAAATGAATATATTGAGTAAAAATGTGAAGATGATAAGTGGCACAGTTATATGTAAAGTCAGCAGAACTTACCTTGCTTTGAGGCCAAGCGAAAAAGGTTTTCATTTTATAATGATAATGTTTTCTAAATAAAAGCTGCTGGAATTAAAACCAAGAAAATTAGTTCATAAAAAAAAGAAAAGAAAAGTTTCAAGGCCAATCAAGTCGACATCCTAATAGTCAAGCTCTGCATCATTTTTCGAGCCATCCAGATAATTCTTGTAAGGGAGATCAACAGAAAAAAAGATAGAATTGTTTCTCTCCCCCCCCCCCATCACGTTGTGCTGATCCTTTCAGCTGTAGGAGCATGCTTGGTTTTCTTTCACCACCAGCCGTTTTCTCACTAAAGACGGAGTTAATTAGCTAGGCTAAGTGTCAGTAAGTGAATTGGCTGGCAAGCCAGTCATGCAAATCTGGAGGCCAACAGAGGCTTTAAGTCGAGGCTTCTGAGCCGCCTCGTCAAATTGTGGGAATAATTAAAACTGCTATGTTAATTAGACAATTTAAACATCCAAATCAGGGGTGCAACATCGGCGCCAATAAGCCAGCACAGCTTGCTTTTATTTTTGAACCCTGAGGATTAGGTCCATGTTTACTGCACTACGACATAAAAAGCAAATCCCTAATTGCATCGTCTACAGCTGTGTTTCCAATTTTACACTTGGGAAATTCTTTTCAAGCATCTATATAATTTTGGTAATTTTGATGAAGAAAAGAATGACCAGAGTGATAGAAGTGATGTGATAAAGTTTGATTCACAGGAGCAATCTCTCAGGGTCACTTTTCATCACCCCGCTCAGTTACAAAACCTCAGTGTTTCGTTCTCTTCTAATGTCTTGAAAGCATACGGTTTGTGTTTCTATAGCCACCAGTATGTCCTGGAGACTGGGTTGCTATGGCAACCAAAGTTTCTTAATGAGATTTCCCAGCGGGGTGTACAATGGAGTAACGAGAGCATTCAATCAGCTCCCCAATGACGACAGGTAGCCATTAGAAATGTGCGCGTTGGTGTGTCCATTTGTGTGTGTGTTCACAGCTTTCTGTGGTGTGAATCCGCAGTTAAACAGGAATGCTTGAAGTGTAATCGCCTGATTTTTTTCTCACCTACCTAGTTTCATCCAGATTTGGGTCACACTGTCAAAACTGTGGATATGACCTGCTTTCTCTTAACGAGAACCTTTTTTTCTGCTCGCCTGTTGCAATCATGAAAAACAGGACCTACTGGTGACACGTCACTTTCTGTTTGAACACACACAAAAAAGCGAAGACTCACTCCTTCGTAATGAGCCCTCTTGGTCCTGTGGGTGTGGCCAAATTGTGGTCAATACCATGGGTATCCAGAATATGTCTTGCTGCTGGACTCAGGCGCAACCTGGACAAGAGAGAAACAGTATGAGATCACATAAAAACTTCAGTCTTTACTCTCAGTTATCCAGAGATTGATTTATTCTTGATAGTATCATCACTCAGTGCTGGGAAAATATTTGTCACCCTAAAATTATGCAAATAGAAATCAGTCAGTCTATTGAGTCAGACTGAACCTTTATTCCCAGTAGATATTGTCAGGAATGGTACATTTCACGTTTTTTATGTAGTTTTGATCAAACAGAAAATCCCAAATTGTAAAATACCACTTTTTCACGTTACGTAAATGTGTTTTAAACCTACACAAATATATTCATCTGAATACATTGGACTGATCAGACTCCAACTTTGTTGATTTATGTTGAAAAACATACATGCCAGTTAAGGCACGTCATTCAGTCATGCTGGCTCGCACAACAAATCCATCTTACGTCTCCACTGAGAGCTGATGTTGACAAAGGGGACACTGAACTGAATGTATTAGTTCAGCATGACATGCATGAATACCAAATGAGCACCGTCATTGCATAATATCAACGTTGCTTTCCATACAAATATTTCAAAGAGATTACAGATTACTGTGTAACCGTTTTGTAATGCTGACACAGACATTTGACAGGTCTGATTTCAGAAATTCATCAAAAAAAAAAAAAAGACACTCACGGTCCAGAAGTGGCTGGTTTGGGTGCCGGAGGTGGAGAGGGAGCAGCAGGGGCTGCAACTGAGGCCACGGCTTCGTGTGTCGCAGGTGGAGCTGCAGCTGGAGGTGCAGCATCTGGAGCGGGGATCTCAACCTGCTTCCAGTCCTGCCCTTCCTCCACCATGAGGGCAATGAGAGTGCCAAGGCGCACATTGCGACTGCCCTCCTCCATCTGTGGAGAGAGTGAGAGAAGCACTTGCATTGTTAGCATGGGAAAATTAGCAAAACCGGTTCAATCGTCGCATAATTGCGACTGAGACCGGCGTAAAGGTGGAGGGCTCTTATCGTATGATTGTGAAGTGAAACACACAAAACTGATGAAATAAGTGGTGCTAAAGTTAAATAATTAACTGAAAGTCATTGAACAGATAAACAGTTTGCCAGTCTTTATTAGAGGGCCTCTAATGACACCAGCCCCTATTGGATGGAATGGTTTTATTTTCTGTCACAGAAAGTCAGCTGAGCCAAATGAGCTGAAACAGGTTCCAGACCACCACTGGATTTGTTATTGTGCTGTTCAAAGCTGTCAACAATTGATTCACTATCTTGTTACGAAGTAATCCACTGCAAGCCTTCTGCTACTCTCGCCGAGCTGTGCGAGGTGTTGCTCCGCACATATTGATCAGTTTAAATGAAAGGCTTGCCACAACACAGAGGGTTTGGCTGCTCCACTCAATCACCCCTCAAAAGGTATCCCCTTAGTGAGCTGTCTCTTAAAGCCGTAGCTCAATATGATGAGGAGTAGAACGGAAAGAGGCAGAGAAGCACCTCGCTGAGCTGGTGGATTCAACCACCGAGCAGCATCACTGGCCAATATAAAGTGGATAATCTGCTATTCCAAAAGACAAACCAAACACGAAAACACTTCTCCATTAAACGCTGCCGAAGAACAATTGTAAAACCACAGCAGTGAGCGAACTCCACCCTCCGTCCTCCCTCTAGCAGGCTTCACGAAATCAAAAGCAGCACTTCAATAATCATCTCCACCAAACTGGAAACAGCAGCCGAGTGCATAAACACCTGCGCTCGCTAGTAAATAGAGCTGAACTTCAATGCATATTCTGTGCAGATTTAGTTCAGCGTGGACCCCCACTGTCCAGGAGCAAGGTTACAGAGATAAACACAGTGAGTCACCAAGTGCCTCTGATATGCAAAGCACCACGTTCATGCTCACATCAGCAATATCCTCAGGTGATTGGAGGAAAAGTGAATGCAACCTTCTTTGATATAACATTGATCAGACATTGTACTTGTATTAACAAATAAGCTAAAAGCAAAGTTATTATCATCAATGGTAGCAATATATCAAAGATGTAATTCGAAAAGTTTTGAGTTCCACTATATACAAATGAGTAATGAAGTCATTAGCTCTCTTCATTTTGAAACCTACTTTTCCTGTTATTTTCCCTTTAGGATGCGTTAGTCACATTTTTTTGTGTTTAGCATCTGTACAGCATCTCTCAGAGGGCTGGGAGGGTGATAAATGAGGGGAAGTGTTGTGGTCTCTGGAAAATTCAGGGCTCATACATTTACACAACTTCAGAAAAAACTGAGAAAAATAAATGGGTTCATTAGAAACGAACCACTTGTGATACGTGCTGCACTGTCCAACAACAGGAAATTCTTTTTCAAGGAACATACAGGAATTCAACTCATTTATTTAAGCTGAATGGCACAAAACTGTGCTTTTTGCAGACAGTCTGAGATATTGCTACAAAAAAAGAAAGAAAAGCTGCTTAATGTAAATACAAAATACAATCCTAATTGCTTACAACAGAAATGCTCTTCACACAGCTGTGAGAGACCTAACTATGACAAATTGCACACCTCAAGATTGCTTCATATTTAGGCTTACCAATTTAGACATGGTCACACAAATAGCCCCGTTATGACACCTGATTTTCACAGATTAATCACGTACACTATACACAGTATGGTTCGTGGGTTGGTGTATAAACAGATGGCCGGGACACTGGGAGACATATGGGGCTCAACACTGCCATCAAATGGCTGCAGATGACAGAAACCTATAGGAAATGCAAATTATGTTTACATCTGTGTTCGCATTCCTTTAAAGTCGCCATCATGTTTGACAAAGTAAGACTCAGGCAAAAAGATGTTCTTCTGTCAGAAAAAAGAAAATATGCTTCCAACTTGGTTTGATTTTTTTCTTCTTAATTTAACATCAATAAATGCTTTCTGTGCTCACAAACAGCTGACCTATGAAAAAAAACACCTGCTGAAACGGTCATTGTAATCTTAGGTTATGTGATGTTACACTTAAGCTTGTTCTTAAGATTTCTGAATTCGACTTGCTGCAGTAAGACAACAAATATTTTACTTTCCATGAATATTTTTCTAGAGTTAAATATACTCTACAGATAATTCACCGAAATGTGTGATCTTTAATCTCCTTGTGTCCTCAAAGCGAGTAAAGACCTCGTACTAAATCCATCGAATGCAAAGTTGGAGTATTCTCAATGAGGAACAAGTCTCAGAGAGCTTAGAATGAGGTCTTTAGATGCCTCTCTGGAGGCTGTCTGCAAGGCTCGCGCTATTATTAAGTCGGACCACACCATCCACAAGGTTTAACCTGCTCTACAGTGAAAAAGTCCCTCTGAGAGGAACCAACAATCAGTTCCGAAAAGATTAACCTTGATGATTGTTAACATTTTACCTAGACAGTTTGGGATCTGTTTTACAACATGTAAGCATTGCAAGATTAGCTGTTGGTTCTTGCAGGGGAACTCGTGTTCAGTAAACAAGACATGCACATAAACAAAGGCGGGGAAAAAAAGAGGTGCCGTCATGTTTGTCTGTGATCAATGGAACACAGCAGATACTGCTCAAACAAGATTACAGCTAATGCCTCTGTCTTTGCAACAACAGCCTGACAGTCCGATGTAATGTCTTGTGCAAAAAATCACAAAGACACAACTCAAAGTGTAGCGCATGACTCAACTCAATCACTGGCTTTCTGACTGTAACTGCGACATTTTTATGTTTAGTCAGGAAGTCTTAATCAGGAGCTCTCTTGTTCTTTCTTCAAAGCTTCTGTTTTATTGCATGCTACTATTGACATGTATTTAAATCCCAAACTATTTTCCCACCACAGTTAATTGGCTTCAGCTCTTTCTTAACCTCCTGAAGGTTATATAGGCCACAGCAATATTAATTTGGTTTTCAACTCTCGGGCAGACAGAAGCTCTCGGTCTCTTAGCGATTTTGACTTCAAGGTTCTACAAGGTTAGAAAGTGATTTGTACCAAAAATTGATTTAGAGGACACATAGCTGGTGTTTGGTTGTTTAGATAGATTGCTCAGATGACAGTATGTGGTGATGAAAAGAGCGGGGGGTGGGGGGTGATGAATTGGAAACTGACAGGTAAGCACCTATAATGTGCTGGACATCTTCATCCATCCCCACGTCTCCATCTATCACCCATTATTTACTCACGGTTTCAATCACCACCACTAATCCACTTTCAACTGCTGTCTGATACCAATCAATCCACATCCAGCCCAGTGTTCTTCATTTCATGCTTATTAGTATTCATGTTTACATGCATCTGAACACACAGGAGCAATGTGTATCTATGCAACTATAAACACATGTCAGTTCATGATTGATTGTACATGGGGCACATTTTCAAATTGAAGTCCTCGGGTCAGGGTAGAGCGGCGCAGTAAGAGTATGATGGGATGCAGTAATCTGTATTTATGTTTCCAAGCGCTCCTGCACCCAACAACCACGGCACAATGTAAGAAGGATCCATCCCAACTTCCCTTAGCCTCAGCAACCATGGTTAGAAATTGGTCAGGGGCCACTGCTGTACTTGACCCCTATAAATAACCCCTGTGGGGCCCAAGATCCATGTCTACTGTGGCCTGTCCAGGCATTTGGCCACAGGCAGGTAATTATAGTCGCCTTGGAATTAGGAAAACCTAATGGGTGCTCAGAGAGCCACGATTACACCACTATGGGCTAATGTACTCAGACCCTAAGCAAGTGGATGCCACATCTGCCACGCCATGTGTGCAAATCTCTGAAATACTGCCAATGTCTGCCGGTTTTCCTATTACCATACACACACTCTGTATTACATGGAGAGAGAAAGAGCTCGGGGGCTTATCTAATGCAGACCATCTTTCTCTGCCAGCGAAAGCCCCTACCCCCAATTCCTGGGTGGTTGCTATGGAAACTGCTTCATCCCCAACAGTAACCGAGAAAGGGATGGAGTGAAAAAAACAGAAGAATGGTAGCAAGAGAAGCGGAAGACATTAAAATGACATGAAGGTCCGTATTGAGGTAATTGATAGTGTAACGAGGTGGCGGACAATCGAGTATTTGTGTAATTTGTGCTCTTGTCGTCATGTCAGCAGAGGCGCAGACACACCGGAAGCGCATTTCGATTTTTTTGAAAAATGAACAGCAACAAGATAAATAAATGGATGAATTTTAAAAAAACAAACACCAATGTCTGTTTTCTTTCTATTTACACTCTGGAGTCCGTCAAGACCACTCAAAAAAAGAGAAAGAATACGGATAATTGACATCCTTCTGTTCTGGCTGACAGACATGTGGTTGGGCAGTGATGAAAGACAACTCATCGCTCGGCCGTTGGCAGCATATTAAAAATTCAAACAACAAACGGCACACTGGGGGATGGAAAACGGAAATATTTGTCAGAGAAGACACCTCATCAAAGCTTTCCTGTCACTGTATCAGGAAAGCAGATTTCTCAAGCGTGGCCAATTAGCACAAGCAATGAAGAAGCACTTAAACACTCTCAATGTTAACAGGACAATATCCTCTACAAAAACATAAACCGATCCCTTTCCATGATAAAAAAAAACTGCAAAAAAACATGAATGTCGAAAGCAAAAACTGCTTGAAATTACCCATTTGTTTGAGATTGTAAAGGATTTATTCCCACTTACCAATATTTTTGCTAAGACACCATCATCATTCGATTCCATGGTAACCACAGCTTTGTCTGTCTCAATCTCACAGAGGGCATCACCTGCTGCCACGGGCTCACCTGTGGGGAGACACAAAACACTTCTGGGAACTGTCACAATAAACACCATTGAGGCATTCAACACCCAAATAACCCTCTCCTGGTTGAGCAGTTTCAAATGTTACTTAAGGAGCAAATGATTTGATGAAAGGAAGTAGAGACCCTGATTACAAGTGGCATTTTTCAAGTGTTCTCTCACTGAGAATTCACAGCGACACAGAAGAAATTCGTATCCATAAAAATAAAACTACTGAAGGAACAAAACTGCGATGGGAGAAAATTTCTGCTCTTGCTTTAGCTTACGTGCCAAATGAATGACCTAATCAATGTTTCATGGAAAAGAGTGAGAGATATGAAAATGTAACAGGAGGCCAGATTTTTGCCAGTCCTTACACTCCCGGTAGATTTCTACCAGCGCACTTGATAAAAGATCTTGAATTACTTATTATATACTTAGAATGAAAGGAAAAA
>JAUESE010000092.1:7148849-7162635 GCA_032274725.1 Malacoctenus triangulatus
TGAAGTATTAAGTAACCTTAGAAAATCTTTCAAATCCAGCTACCTTGAATTGTTGCCCTCTTTCTACCATCTGGGGATAACTGTCACTACAAAGACAAAGGCAACAACAAATTATCTCAGCTTTCTTAAACACCACTTTAATAAGTTTTTTCAGAGATAGAACAAAGTCTCCTACTCCTACCCCCCTCCCCAATAGATCAGAACAAGTCAAACAAATCTTTTTACGTTTGTATTATGTTACCATTACACATACCTCTGGTTCTCCTCCGAATGCTCCTCTCAGGGATTTTATTGGAGCCTAATTAGCCATGTTGATGGATTGTATAGACTGTGTGCTATGCTCTTTACGGGAGGTGGTGGGCTGTGGGCTGTGCGAGTCTCTAGAGTCCACGTTGAGGCAGTGCTTCTCTTTTTGAGAGTGCTTGCCATTAGCAGGCCTCTCACCCAGCCAACACAGGGGATTATGGGAATAAAGGAATGATACTGCATGACCTTGGCCTCGCATAGCCACCCCGGCACATCAGCACATCACATTGGGGTTGGGTGTTCATCCGCTGTTCTGTGTGTGGCATGTTGGTGTGTATATCGTGCCACAAGTGGGTGTTTATGTTGGGAACGCTTGTGTTCCTCTTGGAGCTGTGAAAAAAGAAAAAGAAAAGTAGAGAGTGAAGGGTTCACACATAAACACCTCCTTCAAGGGCAACGCTTACAGGCTGGACCACCTATTCTCTGAGACCTGCATGTTCTCTTTGGCAACAAGTCAAGCAGGAGAACAAATGAGATCTGAAAATGATGTGAAGGCTCTCCTCACTGCATGCAGAGATGTGACATTCTTCCCCGGATGAGTGAAAATTTCAAGGGACACAAAAAGAAACGGGGAATAGCATTTGAGTGTACTCAGTGGGAAGTTGTATTCTTTCGCTCTTTGGTCTGTCTCCATCAACCCATCAATTAGCATCAGTGCGTTTCCATGGAACCTGACAGCACGGCGGGAGATTCGTAGCAAACCCTTCAAAGCCTCACTGTGGTGTTACCTTGAGAAAACAAGCTGACAATGGGTTGTGAGATGGAAAACAGGCAGGAAGACTCAAACGTGTGCTGTTTCCTACTGTTGGACATGCCGCAGGATAATGTGACCCACTGGAAGCTGATTTCTGTCGAAATTGATTTGTTTTGCTCAGTTCCTATTTTCTCCCATCAGCGTCTCTTTTTAGGGGGGCGGGGAGGGGAGGGGGGGGGGTGGTATTGTATAAACATCTCCTGTACGGATGAATCGCTGGTGGGCACAACATTCACAAACTCTTTCAACTTTGCTTTTCACTTTCCCCATCGACAAGTAAGTAAAAATCACACCAATAGTCTTGATTTTCTATTTATTTTGCATTTTATATTACGAACATGTTTAAATTAGGTTTCTATTCCAGTGTAGATGCACACACACAAATGCAAATGTGCTCTTTTCTGGCAGCAAGTGGCAGTTGTACCAACAGCCAGTAGAGGGAAACAAAGGGCTGCCACCCCCCTCCTATTGAAACTGCTGTCATGGTGGCCCTCAACCAGCATTGACATGCATGCTGCAAGGATACTATTCGAAAGTCCCTCGTCTATTTCTAACCACAGAAGCCTGTTTTGGGAGCTTGCAAAAACCAGAGCGCACAAGATGATTCAGAGCTTGTACAGATTGCCTCTACAAGCAGGAGAAAAGTATTCAGAGAAAAAATATCAGCCATGATGGGTAAAAAATGTGTACTCCCCATAAGAATTACATAAACATAAAAAATCTGTTAACAGCTCTTTTAAGAAGTAAAAAGGTCTAGATTACTGTGAGTGTATTGTGCTGCTCAGCAGTTTGAAACTACAGATTATGTTGAGTGGAGAGACTCTACATCATTCATTTCGTTGCACTAAGCAGTAAAAAGTCCAGGTGATCATTCTTCAGTCCGAAAGCTTATTCTGCAATGCATTTGAAATGAATCAGACCGCAATATGTGAGACGGTGGGACTGTTCATTATAGCTACCTGCACAATGCATGAAGGGGGTTTTTTATTCTCACCTATCATTTTACTTCACACCATACGACATTTTGCACAACGACGAGAAGAAACTGCATGTTGACCTGCGACCCTGTAATTTCAGTAGTAACAAGAGAAGAAAGGATGGAAAAAGAGCAATTACAGTAACATCAGTTATATCATAATGATATGGCATAATTCAAGCACATTAGTATTTTAAAGCACGTTATACATGAACGGATGTCACTGAGTACATTTTATATTAATCAAATAATAACTCAGTTATCTCAGGGCGATTTACGTGCTTAGGTCAAGACCTTACAAAATAAGAAGAAGTAGAGGAACAAAAAGCCTTGTTAATGCCCCCCATCACTTCATTTAAATAGTGCGCATCATTTGAATACATTATTCATACAATCAACTTGCTAATCATCTTTTATAGAACACCATCTAGGGAATGGCTATTTTTACTTAGCTCATTTTGATACGGTGTTTTCATTCACTTCCAGCTGAGCAGAGTGTGACAATAATAACAATTAGGGTTGATGCACAGAAAGTGAGAGGTGATGAGAACGTCAGGGGGAAAAAATGCAAGGATTAAAAACAACTTGCATCCAGTCTCATGAGCATGGACAATGTGAGCTTCTTTGAAGCCGAACCTATCATCAGGCTACAGTCTTTTGTTTGGTGTGACTCCCACAGTTATAAACAACTTTATACATTTGATGCTCATATTTTTGCGCACAGCACCAAGAGTAAAGAGTAATTCGAAGAAAGTCTCTGTAGTTTTTCACCTAAATCCACAAACAGAGTGGACGAAGATTTCAGAAGGACAACTAATATATTGTGACAGGTGCCGATGTCCATCACATCACTGTGTTTTGAGCCAACATGTCAGGCTATAGCTCTCCTTCTACAGCTGGTTAATCATTCAGCAGTGGCAGAATAAAACAGCTGTTTCAGCAGGATGGATAAAGTGTAACTGTGACACAGAAACGTATGATAAACATGACAACGTCATCTGATGAGCCCAGCTTTAAAGTGGTTTTCCTACAACTCTGCCATGACTGAGGAAAACCAAAAGGTAGTAGACATTAAGGCATTGTAGGTTGTAGTCTTTAAACTCAAGGATCCTGATGAAACCCCGAAACAAATCCAGTTTATTCTTTGGGGAAGTAAGAGAAGTCAAACATTCAGCATTACAAACACTCATTTTTCAAGTTTTGCTTGTCTTTTATCAGTCCCCCCCTCCAAATTTATCATTCCTTGTTGCTGTTGGTTTTTCTATGGTTGATGCTAGAAGGTGGAATACTCATTAAATCTCATTGATGTGGGAAAATGCAAGGGTCATGCTGTTTTGCATTTCCTACTTGTTTGATGTTTTCATTTCTAGTGGCACTCTGTTTTTTTCCCCCTGATTTTCTTATTCCTAATATTTTTCAACAGCCAAAAGATTCATATGAAAGCTTAAAACAGGCTCTGTGTGGGACAGATAGCAGAAGGAATTAACAGCCATTTCACGCTAGCACCTCGGTGGCCGAGCGGGGCACGGGGAGAGGGAAGCAGCTTGGGTGCAGCCGGGGCATTGACGACCCCCGAGACACTCTGTAATTGTACTGCTCTGAAGAGCAGGTAGGTGTGCAAATTACCAAATGTGCCGTGTAAGCCCATTTCAGCCAGCTCAATCACTGTCAAGCATTTTCAAGTCTTGAGCAATTTCATTTCTAGTTCATTTCTGGTTTCTCAGAGTCATGAATACAGCTGAATTTTCTCTGTCTATTAAGATTCAAATACAACAGGAGCCATGTACAAGACCTGTTTGTCATTTTTAAAGTAGGAGTGTCAGTACCTGAAAACCATTGTTGATATTTCTATAGCAAGGGAACTCTTGGAAACATGGCACAAGGAAATCAGATTGGCAAAACAAACCTGCTGAGAGAATTTTCATTTTGACTTTTTCGTGCGTCTTTCAAGAAGTACTCCAAAAAGTCTACGTAGAAGTCCGCCGCTCAAAAGCTTGCCTCAAATTGACAATCACCAATATGTTTCTCTTAACTTTCCAAGCCGTGTACTTCACTTTGCCACTCTATCCAACTTTTCATTAGACAGAGACTCCTTCCTCTTGATGTATTGCCTTTATATAAGAAAGTGTCAAAGCCGCAGGAAGGTGAAGGATTGCAGGGCAACCTGGGAGTGCCTCAGGGTGGGCAAAAAATACCAGCTGATGTCACCCTGGCTTCCGCTAACAGAGCTGCAGCCTCGGTAGGCGTCGTTGGGTCAGGGACCAGAGTGGGTACAAAGGAAACACTGACCCCCGGGTGCTCGATAATGTGGTGGCACCACAATAGAGAGTGAACCATATACATATATATAGGCCTGGCAGCATGTGCAGTGATTTCTCTACGAGTGTTCGCTGTTCTCCGTAGGCCACTTGTGGGGCAGGTGCCAGCTCCACCAGGGCACAGGTCCTGCAAGCTGTCAGGTGTGAGCAGGTCTGTGCTGTTAACTGTTCACACCTAAACCTGCTTTGTCTGCATCACCTACAAACACACAAACAAGACGTTTGCAAGCAACTTCCTGTTGCCAACGTTTAGATAACGGTACATATCTTCTCTGGATCAGGGTCAGTTACACAAGGCAATGCCAACAAACACAGCTTTCACGAGAGCAGTTTTATATTTTGTTGGTATTATGTGTATTTTAAGTATCTATACATATTGGAAGTCCATCTGGCTACTTTGCATAAAGACTTGAAAAAGCATAATAATACACCGCCTGCTTAAAAGTTAGCCTATGCAAGAAGTCTCAAACTTTAACGTTCATGTTTTTCGATATTTATGTCCATTTGTTTTTGCTTTGTGAAACAACTAAACTGATGAGTAGGCATTTCTGCTCTGCTTTGCACCGTAATTTTACAGCCTCTATACCTGAATGTCAAGAAGTATCTATGTTTTAATCCTCCAAATTCTCGGGAAGCTGAACGTTTGCAAAAATGTTTGGTGCTTGTGCTGATGTCACGCACAATCCCAAAAAGGTTTAAACACTTAAAAAAAAAACCCCACCAGTGTAGGGTTCCTGTCATGTTTTGTAGATTCATTTATTTCATATACAAGCTGAGAGTGCTGTGAGGCATTTCAGTCGAGTCAATCTGATTTATGGTGATGCATGATGCGGCATCTTTTTTTTTTTTTTGCTCCCTCCAGTAATTGAGTTTGATTTGTTTTCTGCTTTGCTTCAACATTTCAGATCATGTCTTACAGAGAATTTTAATAAATTCAGAAGCCTACGGTATGCTTTCGCCTGTCTGGCCTCAGTGTTATGTAACAACACGCGGGCTACTTTTGATCTTGCGAGTAAATGGGGAAACACACCATGACCTAAGTCAACTTATCAGAGAAATCACAACTGACACTATCAAGCCTGGAAGCCCCCCAAAAACTTAAATGAAGATGAAGTAATAATGGTCCGAATAATTTTTCTTTGCATGCACCATAACCACTTAATTGTAGACTTTTTAATTATCTGTGCTTGTTATGCAAGTTTAAGCATGACAGACATTTACAAATACAAATCTAACCAACATTTGATGTTTAACCTCTTGGGCAACAATTGCATCGCATCAGCAACCATGTTGCAAGTTTGAGACAAACTCCCAGCATGAAAAGCATACGCACTCCAAACTTGAGTCACACCTGCCTCCTCCTCATGTCCGGCTGCAGCAGGAGGACACACGGTGAGAAGGCCGGTGTCTTACTGTGGGTTGCTCCGTCCTCTCTGTGCGCTCAGTGTTGGCTTGGGGACTAAATTTGTCAATTTCTTATGTAAACACAGTCATCTGAGTACTTTTCACATAAAATTATAATGCTGAAGGCTAAAAACCAGGTTGCTCACACACAAACCCGCATAATGTACACAAAACTCTCATGTTGAGCTTATTTGGCCAGAAATGCCAAAACAAACAAAAATGAGGGAAAGGATTTCCAACAATGTCATGAACAGTGAAAGCTCTGGAGATTGTATTTATTGAACATCATAAACCCATGTTTGATCAGCCTTTTCACTGATCAAGTAGATTTAACTGGTGGACCCAACAGAAGAACAAATGTTGGTGCCACAGCATTGGAATTTCAGCATTTCTTTTTTTTAATCTTCTCTTGTCTTACCAGATTTTCTGGCCTTTGTCTTTGGATGTTCCTAATTTCCATCACTGTGTTTTTTTTCATCTATGAACCTGTCACAGCGAGATGTTACAGTGGAGTTCCTGTGTCAAGTTATGTTGCTGTGATGGCTGAATAAATGCCGTGGTGATACCAGCAAAGGATACGGGGACTAAAACAAGAGGCGGGGGGAGGTGAGCACACTCTGGGATCCACATGCCGCCACATTCGGTGGCTTCAAGTGCCAGTCAAATGACGCAGTATTTGGAGCGTTGCAGTGGCCACCAGCATCCCTGGCGACGGACGCACCTCAACTGTAAAATTGGGCGGGCATGTTGACCTGCGAGTTTCCTTGTTGGCCTCGACTCCTCAGTATTCAGCCACCCAGCCAGATCAGAAGCAACACCGTCTCTTTCACTCATCTCACAGTAGAGAGCCTCTCTGCCCATTTCACTCAAGTGCTCATGGTCCACGGCGCAGAGATAAGACAACCTGTTGACGTGTGGCACCTAACTCTATGTGTCATGGTCTAGAGTGTTTTTCATTCTGTGCTTGTCACTGTAGAGGGTGGCCAGTTGCCACACTTGATTGGTTCTCTGAGTAGACAGAGCTACTTCTGCAGTGTTGTTGAAAAGAAAATGAAAAAAGAAAAATTGTTGCAATTCACCGAGAGCAATCTGTGTAAGAAAGTGACTTCAAAGGATGGGCTGCTCCAGTTTTACCTCGACTCATCACCTAAACACAGAAGTGACGAATGTAGACTTGTAGGACACTGGAGACAGACTTTTGCGCACAAGATGAAGAGTTGCTTCTATTTTCTAGTTGAGTCATGTGTGAAATCCTGGCTATGGCTTCACAGTTTGCTGTTGCTCAGCTCTCCCCTCAGCCCTGCAATGCACATCTTCCTT
The DNA here is from genome assembly GCA_032274725.1 of Malacoctenus triangulatus. Classification (NCBI taxonomy): domain Eukaryota; kingdom Metazoa; phylum Chordata; class Actinopteri; order Blenniiformes; family Labrisomidae; genus Malacoctenus; species Malacoctenus triangulatus. Next base: position 7,155,928 of record JAUESE010000092.1, read on the forward strand.
CTCCCTGGCGTTATTTGCAGTGGGAATACCTTAAAGTCACTGCTAATGAAAACACAAACACAGGACAGCGGGCATTAAGGACTTCATCCCTCACCCACAGAGGAAGCCGAATCAACTGGACTCTTATCTAAATGTTGACATTTGAACCTGAGAGCAATATCTCGAGGAATTATGGTTTTAAGTCCCCCCTAATGGTCGAGCCGATGGATCGAAATCAGCAGTCATCCTGTAGCCGCAGACTTGCTGCCCCCTAGAAACACGAGAAGTGGAGAGGCTTGATTAATAATATATCCAAAAGGGAAGCCAATATGACAGCAGGAAATTAAACACACTAATACTGGGAATGGGGGACAGGATGATCAGGACTTAATTAAAGACTTTGAGGAGTAGAGGGCATGATTTAAGGCCAGAGATATACCACTTTGCTGCCGACATCAACGATGAGCTCAGGATTACGAGGGCACAGCAACTGGGTGTGTTTCCAGAGACCTTGTGCCCTCCTATGACTCTCATAATGAGTTGCTATTTCTGCTGTGGGATAATTACTATCCTCCACATGTTAACATGATGTAAGTGTCTGGAAAAGAGTCCGCTTTCTAATAATACACGTGTTGGCAATGAGCTTTATTTTCACCTCATCCCAACCTCTGTTGGTAAAACACGAGGCCACTTAAAAAGAACTAAACAGGAAGGCATTTGTGGTGCTTTTTGGGGGGCATCGGACATGCTGTTTAATTATGTGTAAGTAAGTACCAGCATCTCTCTTTGTAGAACATCCCTCTTGTTGTACAGTAGCGACTTAATAGAGATGCGCTACACATGACAGATGCTGCAGTGAACTGGACAATCGCTCAGAGGAACTGCAGGTGCGATCTATTACTCAGGAGAAATGAAGGAAAAGGTAAATAAATAAAAAAAAAACCCTCTACTACTCTCCCTCAGCTTTTAACAGCTGCATCATACGTCTCTCTTGGGGGGGTCGAGGGGGGAGGTGGAATGAAAAGGTGACTCACGCCACCATTCATCTTTGGTGACTTGTTTGTATTTATTCACACCTTCAGTCTGGCTGTGCAACCAGGATTGTGTTTGCAGCCACACATGTGGACGGGCTGTGTGGTGAGTGCTCACTCATGTGGCTTGATTTGATCATAATTTGACCTCCAAAATGCTCTGACATTCAGAGATATGACAATTATCTTCTTCTTTGTAATTTGAGAGATGTTTCAGTTTGTCACCTGGGTTTTAGATTCTCCTTTTTTATCATGAGATGGGAGGCTGAACATTTGAAATGCCTTCCTTTGTTGGACAAATGTGTTGTGCTTATTATCGGGATTTTTTTTTTAGATGCAATCATTGAAGTTACCTATTAAATACATTTATTCCAAATTCTGTTTATAGGTGACTATAACAGGTACTAATTACGGATATTTTATCCAGATTGTGTTTTATGAAAGTGACATTTTTCTTCTGAAATCAACATGCAAGAGGTGATTCTTCATCCCAAGTGGTCCTCTCTCTCTCTCTCTCTCTCTCTCTCTCTCTCTCCCTACACCTCTCCTTCGTTCTCTCTACACCTCTCCTTCCTACCTTCACTTCACCCTCCCATACATAGTGGATGTAAGGTTGATAAATGGAGCTAATTGTTTTATGGCATGGCTGGCCTGATGCTGGCAGTGCAATCAGGCTGAATGAGGAGGCCTTGGGGAGGCCATTACCCTTCCTATTGTTATAAAGGACAGGAGGACGAGGCTAGGCCACTGCACTCTGGAGGGACTGGGTCACTGAGAGAGACCCTCTGGCACTCGGCACTGTGGCAGCCTCTGGTACACACTTATACACCTACTAGGTGTACGTCACCTCTGGAATTAAATAAAAGTTTGCAGGGGTTCAAACTGTTCTAGCACCATTCATGTAATGACTTTCAGGACACCACTTCTTTCATCACCATACTAGCACGATTTCAGCAGGTTTATTTGCATCCCATATTTGGGATCTTCAAATCGCAATAAATTTTGGTTTGAAGAGAAGAAACAACCACAAACACCAAGCCTCTTATGGTTAAAACAGCTGTTATTCGCTGCCACTTCAAACATGAGAGCCATGGAGGTTATAGCAATCACAGCTCTTATGGCCCTAATGCGCAGAAGGCTTCTCAGAATGTTTTTCACACATTTTTATGATAAAATGGAGTAAAGTCAGCTGTGCAGAAACTGGTAAACAATGCAGGAAGCTGTAGTGGCAGGAAGTGAATTATTCCAGTCAGAGCTGCCTGAATTAATGTTTGCTGTTTTTATGCACATCTTGAATTTAAGCCCAAACATTTCCCAAGGCAAAAATCAAGAGCAGGAAAAAAGTTTATGCCACAGAGAATAAAAAACAAAAGATGTATTATAGTGAGACTTTTTTTTCTGCTGCGTATAGGCTGTAGTTGTGTGAAGATATGAGGAGAAGGCACTCAGGAGTATTTACGTGCTACACACCTCCTCACTACAGTTACTGAATGTACACCTGCTAACTATTACTCACATGCATCATTAATGCAAATCATGTTGGGTCAGAGGCAGCAAGGTAATGGAGTAATTAGCATTCATGCCTTATAATGCAATGTTTGTGGTGAGTTTGTATGTTCTCACCTTGTACTTTTGGTCTCATTGTAAAAAAAAACATATGGGTCAGTTGGTAACATTAAACTGTACATAGGCGAGAATGCATGTTGGTGATTGTGTGTCTCTGCAATTACCCCATGATGGACGAAGCTGGGATCGACCCACTCACAACACTCCACTATTGTTCAGAATCACAGTATACAATGTTGTGTTTCCGTCCCTTTTCTCACTAAATAATGAGATGCATCAGAACCCTCCACAGATGGAAATTCACACTATTCGATTTTGTTATTCAGTCCATTTTTAGGAAGGAAAATTTGGGCAATGTGGGGGAAAAAACAACCTCAATTGCTGGCAGCAACAGAAAAATACTGCTCTTAAAGTTTGTGGTGTGTCTGCTCTTGGATCAGGTGTTAAAAAACCTAGACTGTAAAGAACATGGTCCAGATAATGGTCAATGCAACGGGATTGTTTGAGATAGAGCACTTGTGTTCTAAAACCAAACATTCCCCCTCTCTGGGATAAAAGCAGTGGTTTAGTCACAGGAAGCGAAGGAGGCGACCCTGGAGTGACAATGAACTGTCTGTTCTAACCAGTGTCGGCGGGAGTGGCAGAACTGGTCATCTGGTGAAGCGAGGGGGGGGTCTTTACATGATGTCCAAAAGTTATGTGGGGGTGCAAGAGACAAAAAGAGCCAACTCCACCTGACCAGAGTGATCAGCACCACAGTGTGTTTCTTCTTAGTGCCTCAGCAAAATTTGAGCCAAGGTGCCATTATTGGCTCTGGCGTTTCACACACACGATTGCCCTGGGCTTGTGGAGGAGAGAAACTCTCCTGCCAGTGAGCAACACCATCAGGATTGCTGTGTTAGTAGTAGTTTAGTGGTTCATCTATTCAGGCATTAGAAAGAAATATGCGTGTGTCCCCTCTTGGCCCAGGTTTTACTGTTTTACCCTTTCTTCCTATTACTTGTATTGCATTTTATTGTATGCATTGGCATTTACATGGCAGGAATGCATTATGAATTCCTTTGGACTTAACAATAAAAAATAACACTTCATAATGTTGCTAGTAGGCCAACTGCCTTATAGTTGCTTAGAACTTGTGATATTTTGTACGATTATGCTGATGGTAGGTGTGTTGTTCTGTTCCTGCTTTAGCTGTCCGGTACATTCACACACATTAAGCAACTGTTTTCCATTTACCAACTGTTTCCTCATTATTTTTTTTCATATATAACATGTGAAGAAAGAAAAAAAGGAGATAACATGAGAGCATAATGAAAGAAAAGAACTGAGGAAGTGGGAAGAATAGGACTGATTGACCCCCACCCTTATTCTTTATTTCAATCAACTATATATGGTAGATGTATTAATTCCCTCTTTGTATATTATTTAATCTTTCTGTTCAACACGCACACACAAATTCATGAATCCACAGAGTTTCTAACATGATTAGTCTTTTCATTGTCCTGTTCTTGCATTTTGTTTTTGTTACTTGCCCAAACAGTGTTTTCTTGCCCCAGTTGTATTCATGTTGTTGTGTACTTACAGTGGCTGCAGAACAATGATGTTGGTTTTAACCATGCTAATCTCTCCCCTAAGACACTTCTGAATAAGTGCATTTTTTAATGTCCTTCCAGTTTGGTCAATAATGTTTGTGTGGGGCTCAGATTCATCCCCGTACATGCTACACACAAAGCAAAGCTGCTGCCAAGAGAATGTAGACCACCTTTCAACGCTCAACAGCGCCGAGCTCCTTCCAGCTGTCGCTACGTATTCAAATCAAAGCCACACTTTCACTCCGTGCAGTTTTCTTCCATCACTGGAGCCGATTACAACCATAGCTCATCAGTTTCACAATGGCAGTGGATATAAAGGGAGTTAGTTTGTCAGAGGGCAGTGGGTGCCAAATGGAGCTTCTTCACGCTTTGGTTCACCCTTGCCTATTAGTTAACCATCATTGTCTCCTTCCTCCAGCAAGTCCCAGCACCATTTGGCTCTGAAAATTCACAGAGGGGAGAAAAAAAAAGAGGAAAAAACAAAAACAATATCACATGCCTGCTGCCCTCTCCTCTTCCCTTACATGCCAAAGACCAGCACGTGCACTGAAGAATATTGAACAGACAGCTCAGTGCTTTGTTCCTACACCAGGGTCACACATTAGATTCAGTATTTAACCTGTTAGCCTGTGGTGTTTTTCTCCTCAGAAAAAAATACTGCAGCTCTGCCGTTCTCGTGGTTAAAATGTAAACTACAATGACTCAAACATAATCCGTGAACAGGATTTATTAAAAAAAAAAAAAAATCCTGGTTGAGGTTTGCACCTGAATGCAACACCTGCTTTGCCAATAGCTCCTCAGCATCATCATCATCATCTTCATCCAACTTTCAGTAACCACATACACAGAGAAAAGGTGCACTCTGCACACAAAGTTCCCAGCCAGGATAAACGACACAACTATGCAGGCTTTCAGGCTGCTGTGTTAATTCAGTCAAGGTTTACCAGAGAAAGTTAACCTATTTAACAGATGATTTAACGTTTATGGTGTGCATAAAGGCACATGACACACTTGAAATAGCACTGACCATTAGAGGTCACTGTATAACTGTCACCACATGTCTTCAAGAGAATAAACTGCAAGGGGTTTATTCAATATACGTGCATACTGTAATGGTGTGTCATACAATCCTCTCATAATATTGAAAACAATATTTTTTTCTGTGTATGCGGAGGAGTGTGTATTTAAAACCTTACAGTAATGAAGCAGTGTGTTCACAACCATGGCTTGAGTAATAAAATGAGCAGTGTGAGATCTACATCAAGAAAGTAATTACAACAGCATTTTCTTTGTCAGACAAGTCACTAACAGCTGTCAGGTTACAGGTAAAACAACGAAGAGTTTCCTCTGAAAATGTCCGTATAATGTTCGTTGGTAGGGGTAATTATCAATGGTTCCCCTCCCTATAGACCTATATGGTGCCCAAGCTGACAGATGGATTGCTGCGCTGTGCATATCTGGGGTTGGAAGCATTGATCTCTGGGATTAATGCTGGCCCCCGAGGAGTTGATGGCAGTCAAATAGTGTTTCTGTAATTATACATCTACATGGACTACTATCTCGAAAGGTGCTGACGCATACGCTCCAGAGCTACACTGCTATTAAGGCAGGGAAAATAGAATAAAACTACTCCTGCAAAACAATGTTACTTTCCAAAATAAAACCCCTTCTTTCTTCACAAGCACACTGATTTTGGACGTTTGGAAAAGATGGATGCAATTTTGTCATTTGCGTTCACACAAAATTAATGATCCCAGGTGAAAACTCAGCACTATGCTGAAAGCAGAGAGGCAACACCCAATCAGTAATTTACAGCCAAAATGGATGCTGATATATCGATAAGCTCACTTTGAAATTCTACAAACTGTTATTTTGCCCGACCTACCTGAATCACAACATAAATTAGTCAAACCCTCCATCATTTTCCAACAGCCTGAAGGATTTAGTACTCATGACTTCTTGCCTATTGCAACTGCAAGTTCCCATATCAGAGTGATGATTCTCCAAAGCCAGATATTAAAATGCAGCGGCTCTGTGCACAGACTTTAGAGCTCAGCCCACGTAAAGACAAAGGAGAAGGGGAGTGCTCTCTTTCTCCAGAGGATCTTGCTTGACCTGAATAATGTTATTTTGTCATTGTCATAAACATTTTTCATCAGAACATGAAATGATTATTTTTTAGAATTTCACAAAAAATACCTTAATTCATATTTTTTTGTATAGTTAACCTTAATCACCTTTTTGTTCTGAGACTGTAATCCTGGTCTTCGCCGTATGATCATTCATTGACTTCATTGAGCAAGCATGTCACACAAAATCAAGACGATAGTTTTATGCAATATGACTGATGTCCAACTTAAATAATTGATGCTGGTGTTTACTTCTATTAATTGGCAGGAGGGCAGCTAACACTGATTCTCATGAAGGACAATGATGCAGTGGCTAAAGATAAGCCTTCTCAGTAATTACTATTGACATTACTTTAAAGGTAATCAATGAAGAGATCCTGAGAGGTGCTGGTCTTTGAGTCGCTCTCTCTC
>JAUESE010000092.1:7177399-7190953 GCA_032274725.1 Malacoctenus triangulatus
ATTTGCTGCTCATACACCAGCCGTGTGATTTATACCTTGCACAAACACCCCATTGTACTCTATGAATGCTACAAAACTATGTTTTCTCTTTCTATCAGATGGTGCAAAATGTAAACTGGTTAAGTTTTCTCATGAAGATAAAATTGGCAATCAAATTTTTGCTTTTTGTTTATTTTGTTGTTTTTTGCTGTCTACGCTAACATAAGAACTGCAGAGAACTCCTCCTTCTGTTTGCTTATTTGATGAAGCATGTGCACATTTACCGTAGTGTCGTTGTATTAGTTTTTTTTCCTTAATATCTCTCCATTGCTCTAGAGGGGTATGCAATTAAAAAATCTTTCCCTTAAACAGTTGGCAAACACTGTCGAGGGAGTTGAGGATTTAATACCTGCATTTGCATGCATACAGACACGTTAGCAGAGTTCCTTAATTATTTTTCGTGATAAATTTGAGTCCATTATGGCCTTGCTAGTAGGTCTTTTAGTATTTATAACTTGGATTAGATTAATATGCGGAAACAAAAGGATCACTTAGTGTACATCTAAACTGTTCATGCATCTGCACACCTGTACCATCTGCAATACTTTTCATTTAAAACTGCTAAGGAGGGGCAGCAGAAGTTGTGGAGGTAATTGCCACCATATGTGAAAAAATAATTTAAGCTGGAGACTCCAGTAAAGACAGAAACACTGCATCACATTCATCCTGTTCAAGGCATAAGGCTTGTTCCTGTTTTTCTACCCTTCACTTATGCTCTCTGTGAACAGTCACAATTCTGTCAGTTGACACAAATAAGATTCCTACATTGCTTGTGGGGACATCTAATGTCTATTTAAGCATGAAGATATTTGGTTATAAAGATAAAAACCTCTTTACTTACCCACTTTTTGTTGAGTTTAGAAAAAAAAAAGGATCTTTATGATCTCTACTCACAATAAACATAACATTCACTGATTCTGGTTACATTGCAGAAATACTGACTCATTGAACATTTACTGCCCTTTTGTTCTCATTGCCTTTGGTTGTTTTTTAGAGAGTCTTTAAGAACAGTTTTAAGCTCCCCCATCTCTCTCTCTCTCTCTCAGGCGCACACACACACACACACGCACGCACACATGCGCGCGCACACACACACACACAGCACACACACAGCACACACTTTTTACTGTGCCAGTGTAAGTAATGAAATTCAACAAAACAAAAAAAAAAAGGGAAGTGAAATTTGCCAGTTCCTACAGATTCCCTCCGGAGCACGAAGTTGATTGTCTTGGCCAAAACTTTGACACGCTGTGTTGCTGCCTCTACTTATTGAATTTTGTCAACTTGTTTGCTGAAGCATTGAAGGGTTCACTGATGGTGTTAAAAATGTAGTGAACAACACTCCCTGTGCTTATGTATATAGTGTGATGTCACTCTTAAGTTCTACCAGCTGACCTTTTGTTTGTGCACAACAGACTTTCTTATTGCAAACCGAAGGGTGTATTAAAAACTTAAATGTGTTCCTGGCATACACAATATATACACAAAGGCCTTTAGATATGTACAGTTCAGAGATGAATAGAAATCCGGTTTTCTATTCAACCATGCAAAAGTGCTCATAGATGAAACATTTAAAGGCAACAGACCACTTGTCTGTAATAATGCTCATTTTTCCAGTGTCAAAACACCTCATTCAATCTTGGCGCTAGCTCTCAACACAAATCAATGAACAAATCGATGAGGTTCATTAAGTTGAAATCCCACAGGTTTAACTGTAGTTGCTTGGTCACCAGAAAAACAAAAATATAGGCCTGAACTACTCCATCACAGCAACTGCAATTCTGTGGCATCTGAAAAGACAGTGTGGGATCAACAGGTTAAATTATGTTGTTTTCTCACCACTTTAAACTTTTTTTCTGGAATTGATGTTCTTTTTTTTGTTCAGCACTCCAACCAAGAATGAATAAAAAGAGTACCATTATTCTATAACATCAACTCCGTAACCCCACTTAAGCCCTCAGTGACTAATCAATACAGATGTTTGAATTTATCAAAAGGTAAATACAGTCATTGGCATACAGGTTTTTTCCAAAATGTTCATAACTTAAGGGATAAAGTAGTCTATTTTTTAAATTTAGAGTGGATTCATGCCATGGAAAGGTGGATGTTTTAATGCATGCTTTCTCAGTTTGTGAATATGTTAAATAAAAAACAACAGAAATATATTGATTTGCAGTACAAATCATTTTCCTTTCGCTTCCCTCACAATTGTGTGACAATATCAGCTTGAAGTTGGTCATGTGCAACTGTGGCCCAATCTGCTGTGATGGAGCAGAAAAAGGCCACTTACATTCATTGATTCCATGTCCCTACAGCTCCAGACCATCGTAGAGAGACAGAGGATTTTATTTCTTTGTCATCCATTGAAGCAAATCCAAACAATCATGCTAGTTTTGACATTAGAATTTTCATTTCCATTTTTCTGGCTTTGCATTCTGGTACATATATATACTAGCAAACTGTTTTGTGAGTTGCATTTTGTGTGCCACTGTATGAATGATTTCCATGTTAGAAATACAGCATGTGTAGCGATGCCAAACCACATTAAAGACCAAACTATCAAGGTTGTGAAATTGACGGGGAAATGCAAAAGAAAATTGGCTCTTAAGACTTCACTCGGAGAGTATTTATGTGGCTTCCTTTCTTTATTTACATCTGGATCAGTGTATAGTTCATTCAGTTTATGTAACATCCTCTGAAAAGCCTACTCATGAGGAAAATGTTGAATATTATGAGTAACAACTTCCATCTTTCCATTGTGATGAATCAGGAATAATTGTCTCCCCTATTGAGTCAACGTGACCTTTCTCAATGTATGCGGAGGAGCATAATTAATTATTTTTTTGTGTCTTTTCAGGTTTTTGTTTGTATGCTAAACGCATGTGTATTGTTGACACTTGAGCTTGTGAAAATGTGTAACATAACAAGCATGCTGTTGTGAGACATGGGAGAAAAAAGAATTCTGCAGCTGGATCCAAAACGGCCACAATCATCAGTATTCACAAAGAAATGGCTGTTTTACATCTTGTGTACAATACTTGGATGCGGTGTAGGCCCACAGCGAGATGCCAGTTTGTTTTCCTGCTGTACATCAGCATATCATTATGACACGCATACACACAACATAACACACTGAGTACCTCTCTTCTGCATATGTACTGATATTTTTACACCTTAAGTGCTTGCAGGCCGTTTTTGAAGTCTGATAGCAAAAGCAATTCCCACTGCCTAAATAATGAAATAATTTCCTTAAAAGTTAAACCTCAAAAGTGTCACTGTGAGCACAGTGAAGTGCTGCATTGGCACGTGCTTGCATAAATGACCTGACCTGACTCATGCTTGTGATGCACAGACATTTCACTTAATTTGATTTGTCAGCTTGTGTACCATGTACGCAGACATGCTTCTAAACATAGTGGCAGTTCCTCTGAATGTATAGAAGCTGCTGCTACAGGCTTTTTCTTGGTAAACCGGATTTTCTTATGTGGAATTAAAATGTAAAGTATGTTGTGATCTTGTTGTTTTTGGCTCTGTATGAATGAAACTGAATTAAATTGAATATATTTACAGTTTTTAGAGCACAATTCATCTTGCCAAACCCAGGGTGAAGTACAGTGTGTTGCACATATTTACCATAGGTGTTTTCCTGCATGACGGCAATAACCTATAGCATGAATGTAATAGGATTATGTTCAGTGTGTAACATTTCTGACTGCCAACTGCCTGCGTCAGAGGAGACCAAGTAGCATATTCCTGCGAGCACATTTGAATCTATCTGCTAAACAGTCAGATCAATAAACTTCTGGATATATATTTTTTATCTTTATTTGCTGTTGTGGGTCTTTTAAAGCAGTCTGCTTTATCTGTTCACACCCATGTGGTGCACTGGCATTCTTTGTGGAAGCCTAGACAGAAGTCGGTGTACTGTATGACACAGAGAAAGGTGGTTGCTGTGGCACATGTCTGTTCTGTGCATTGGGCATTGGCACAGCGAAGTCTGTCTGTGATGGTGCAAATTCTCCATCAGTGATGCTCAGAGAAATTGTTTGATCAAACAACAACAACCCAAAGTACAGTAGATGTTAAACAAAAACTACACCTTGAGAGGCAGCGTTTGTAGTTGTTACCTCTTTCTTGTCCCAGGTGGCACATCGGGGAGCAGGGTAACATCAATACACTTCAGGTGCGAATGCATTTGCCTGTTACAGAAGATGGTAAAAATAGAACAGAGGAAGTGTGCAAAGGCCTTTAAATAGCCAAGTTTCGACAACAGTTCTGATGGCAGCTGAAGCTTTGTGAAAATCATCAAATCATGTGAAAGGATAACAGTATATCTAAAATTGTACAATAAACAAAATTCACTGTGCATAAGTCACTTGTTGAGAGACTATTCAACACATTGTTAATCAAGAGGTGTGCTCTGAATCTTCGTGTTTGTCAATTTGGTAATTCAGTAAAGAAGGTCTCTCTTCCCCCCCGAAATATGCAGAAAACTTTGCTTTGATAACAATAAAATAAACAACAGTAAAATGCAAACTCAGTGAAGAATTTTTTTTAAAGATTTTGGTCGGTCACAATCTCAAAAAAAAAAATACAGATTGAGTTATTATATGCAGTTGAATGAAAGCTGTGGGTGATGAATGACAGTGTGGTTTCACCCAAAATGGGAAAGTCAAAGAGTTTACTGGAAGAGGAGCCAAATGCACAACACAGGGAGCCAGAGGTTAAAGAAAAAGTTTTCTGTTCAGTTATGAAACCAATCGTCTTGGGGCCAGGAAAATAAACTTATATTTTAAAAAAGTTGAAAAAAACAATTGTAAATACCAATAAAGACATGGAATATTGTGACGCCACTGGAATGAAGTTGTGACTACTAAGGGCTGATTCATGGAAGTGCAAGAGACAAATGCTCTTCTAAGTGTATTTGAAAGGAAATTGCAAGTGCAAGAACTCAAGAGCAGACATGACCATATGACATTTCAAAATAAAGGAGGTAGAACCATCAAATAGCTGAACAAGTACCTGTCTTGTGATGCCTGTTATTGAAATACTACCTTGTTTTGTTGACATACTGGTTAAATCTGGGCGCCCAGGTCTGTCAAACTAAAATCCCTGCTGTGGATTGTGCGCATAGTGAGCCACACCCTGTGAAAAATGAGGACTGGGTGAAGTGTAAAGTGTATTGTCTTTAAATTACATCCAGGGATGACACTGTATGTGCAAGAACAACAAAGGAGTCAAAAACAAAAATCACACATCGCTGCGAAGCACAAAGCTGTGAGCTACCCGAAAGTTCAGTGAACATACATCACGATGGAAAGCCATTTATAAACCTGTCAGTACACAGACCAACCTCAGCCTGACTTTGATTACCACTGTTATTTGGGGTTCTTTCTGTGCTATGCCGTCTAAACAAAATAAGCTGGAGATCACCCCTTCTCTTAAAAAGTATGAACTCCGAGAAGAAACATCCCCAGTCTATATTAGCTGTGCGTCCTCTGTAAACTTTCTGCATCAGCCTGGAGAAAGGAAGTGTGAAGCAGAGCTTGTCTGCACTGCAGTGATGTGTGATGAAGGTTTAGATGAAGCCTGACCCCTGCATGGAGCTGGCAGAGTAAGAGACGGGTGCTTGTTTGGATTTGTAAACCCACAGACATGATTCGGTAAGCAACCCTGCAAAGGGTCATCACATTTACTGTCCGTCATTTGTTCGCGAGCGAAAAATAGACTCATGTGGAGTTTTGTGTAGTCGTCTTCCATCGAACGGAAACAGGAAGGATATTAAATTCACTGACATGGCACCTCTAGCCTGAACTCAACAAGGTCTTCTCACACACTCCAACAACATTCTGATTTTGAAAATAATTAAATTTCACCAGCACATACGAAGGTGTCTGCTTCTGTCACCTTTGACCCAGTCAATGACTCACACGCTCTCTTTCCTTTTTTGAGGGCTTTCTGTCACTGCTCAGTTTATTTTAGACAGTGGATCAGGGCCCCATTACCCTGCTCACTTTGAGCTTTCCACCCCCTTTTTTATTAGCAGCATAATGGCACAGATACATTATCAGAGCTAATCAGAGCCAAATGAAGAAAAGTAGTGGAGTGAGACTGCAGGAATTGCTTTTTCTCTTTCCTTGCATTGCTGACAGGCCCCTTGTTAAAATGTCCCAAACTCCTTCCCTGTTTTTTTTGTTGTTTTTTTTACCTTTGCTATTTCATCCTCTCCCCAAACCACCCTTATTTGTTTTCTTGTTCTTTATTTTTTTTAATCCTGATGGTTGTCCTACCTTAGACTTTCTCCTTCTTCTTACATCTCTTTTCTCTGTCTCCTCCCTCTCCCCCACATTCCTCCCTCTTCCCCTTCCTGGGAGATTGCCTGTTTGATATTCTACTTGTGTGGTGGGGCGGCAGGATGGATTAGAGCATGGACAGGCCCCACAAACCAGCCTGATCTAAAGGACAGCTTTTCAATCACTTCTCCAATGCTGTTCCACCTATATAAATACACCTAGAGGGAGAGTGCCACGGAGCAGGGGGAAAAAAGTGAAAATAATAGAGAGGGATAAAAACAAACAGGAAAGGACAAATGTAGAATTTTATGAACTACCACTGTTGCCGTGCAAGCGGGGGAAATATGCCAGAACCGAGGAATCACTTTTCCCACTTCTGCTGCGTTTGAGCATATAAGGTGTCTGCAGGTACTATTTGAAACACAAGTCAGCTCAAACAGAGAACAATGGCTCATTTGCACTTGTAATGGCTCGCAGCAGTTTGTTCTTCACAATGGATGGTCTGCGTCGGCTGTCCCTTCGGCTTTGTTTGAAGGTACCACTTTGTTTTTTCTCCCTCCCTGTGTGTTTATACACTGTTGTACCTTGATACTTAGGACCTTTCCCATTTAGATGAAAATTGCGGTCGCTTTTTTTATTGGATCAATAGGGTGATCTTCCAAGGCCGACATTAGGGGGCATTATAAAAAGGTTACAAATGAGAGTGTTAGTCCATTGCACTCTCCTCAGGTCCTCGGCGAGTATTGATCCATTGTGGCTCATCAAACTGTTCACTTGCAAAAGTGACACTTGAACAGTAATCACCTTCAAACAGTGAAAGAATATGGTGATGTGCAGCTGTTGCAGCAGGAAAAATGGACTGCTTTTAAATGCCATGTCAGTGGTAACAGCAGTATTTCACATTTGATTCTCCAGCACAGCAAAAATATTTATCACGTCACCTTGATTTCACATTCATTTGAAATCTTTGCTGGATAGATAAATGTTGGGATGTCCTCGTGCCTTTTTTGATAACAGCAGAAACATTTTTCAGATAGTAAAAGCACAAAGTTTTTTTCCCCAGTGCAGCTGTTAGCTAATTGAAAGGCAACTAATCAAAAATCTTAAGTTTTTGCTTCTATTTTACTCCATGTGGAATAAGTGAGAACTCAAGCTTATTGTTTGAAGATGAGCGTGAATTTCAGAGACGAGCTAAGTTTAAATTCGTCATGTAAAAGGAATGATGGTGAGACCATAGTTGTGTATAATGATGCATTGATGATAATCATACTTGAGCTCATGTTTCACATCCAGGTGAACAGAAAGGAAACAGTAGGGAACCATATTACCACATTCATTTTAGTGTTTTGTTGCTTAATGCAGTGTGGTTATGTTGTGGTTAAACAAAGTCATGTAAAAAAGCAAAAGTGACCAGATTACCAGAAGCTGTTTCAATAATTACACCAGTGAAACGAATTACAGATCGTCTTACATGTCAACACATTCCTGTAGTATCTGTAGAATGTTGATTTTTGTCACATTCGATGACATTCTGACACTGTGATATGATCCAGACATTCATCCACCTCCAGTAATGACAGCTTGTATGTGACATTTAGAGCTTTTCTCCACAGCAATGAATGATGTCTCAAAGTGACGGAATCATCTCTAATCTTAAACACTTGTTCGAACAGTTGATGGGACGTTTAAAATAGCATTTGAAAATATTTAGAATTTTCTGAAAAACTCTCTTAAAGCTCCAGTTTTTGGCTGCAGAAAGGCAGATTTTGGGTTTGTGCAGTAACTAACGTTAAGTAACTGGGTTTAGTCAAAAGCTCCAGATTTTTTCCTAAATCAACTTGTCATTCAAAACAATAACCCTCTTTGCAAAGCAGATTCCTTTGATCACAGACATGCAATAGAAATATGTAAATGAGATGGAGGACAATTATCTTTCTGAAAGCAAAAAGACGGCTTTGCTGGTAAGAAGGGAAGCTGAGCAGTGAGTATTTCAAGAAACGATTGTAATGATGGTGGTAATGAGGAGACAGGATGTTGGACTGATGGATTGAAGTTTTGAACATTCAGCGTTAGCAGATGCAAAGTGAAGAGACAAATGTTTGGCGGCAAGAATAGCTTAAGTCAAGATCTGGAGAGCCACTCCTGTGGTCATCATGAACTCCTGATGCAGAGCTGCAGCTGATAAACAGCGTGGTGATGTGAAGATGACAAGATCGGGAGTGGGCAGCATGTGACCCAGGGGAGCTGATGGGAAGCAGGTGTGTGTGGAGCTGAGTGGAGAACCTAGAGGAGAAGGCCACACCCACGCTGGCACAAACAGACAAGGAGGGACAAGAAGGGACAAGGAGGGACACAAAACACAGTTGAAACAGGCAAAACAAGACACTGGGTTCAGGATGACTCAGTGCAGCCCTGAAAATTAACACTGACAAAACAAGGCAAGCGTACTTTATACCAACAAAAAATATGTGGTTGTCTTCAATAAACAGAAACTGTCCATAGGAGCAAATAGTGCTTCTATTTCTGCCTGTATCAAGTAAAGAAATTATTATTTTTTTATATAACACCATTACTTAAGTTTTGTCTTCCACTGATATATTATTGAGATAACGAGTTTCCTCAAAACTGGTTTAGGAACTTTGATGTTTAACTTCAGCCAACTGAATACCGGGGAAAATATTGTTGTGAAACTGATAAGCAGTGCGTTCAGTGCCACACACCACATCACAGCCTTTCAAAACTGGGTTTTTTGATGACCCCCATGTTGTTTTACAATGTGTTGTTTTCGAAGTTGTCTGAACTTTGAGTCTGTGATAAAGTGTATCTGTCTGTTTAATTACTGGAGTTGAAACAAGTTTATTTGTTATACACCGTGGATGTGCTGTGCTGCTGTGTGTCTCAGTCGTGCTCATGGGGCCGAGTGTTCGTGTTTGAGTTAGAGTTAACAAGACATTTCCAAGTAGTTATTTACTATTCATTTGCTGTCAGTAGAGATGCACCTCCGTCACTTGTAAAGGAACTATCAGGAGCTAAAATTGAGTTTTCAGAAACATGTGGTCGAATTTAAATTCTGTTATTCATTTAAGTCTGATACAAGCTTTGAAGTACTCATGCTTTCCAATGTGTAAATACAATGCAGGAAAATTTTTGGGCTGTGTAAACTGAGAAAGTAATGGCCTTTAACTGGATTCTGGTATTTTTGCCCAATCTCTTCCTGAAATTGAATTTAGCTCCTGTGGCTTGGTGACAGTTTTGTCACTATTCTTAACATTTGAATGTACATGAACTGACATGCATATGGCATAACTGGCTCTCATAAGTGGAGTTGGAGTATGTTGGGAGTTTGCTCAATGTTTTTGAGGCCACCTGATCAAACACCAGGACATTCATGACGATTAGTATAAAGAGGAACCAGGTGTCATTCATCTCTAACTGTTTTGAATTCACAAAGAATATTTAAAAAGTATCGTTTTTTGTTTTTTTTTTTCAAAACGTTAAAGTCTATAAAATATACTTTTAGTGTCCTGCTAAATGAAAGCAAAATCTTTTTGTTAAAATTCTGATCAAGAACAAAATCTTTTTTTTCTCTCTTCCCTTCTGCGCTTCAATCTCTCATCTTCAGCGATTACTGTCATCAAACCGGAGTTTCCTGACTTTGATAGTGCGTGAACACGTCCGCTGAAGTGTCGAGGGCAAAAGGGAGTCCGTGAATGATGTGGGGAGCGGCAACGCTCTCCCCAGTGTCGGGCGGTGATTGATGTTCAAAGAATAGTCCAAAAACCCCATGACTAACTTGCCACACAGCCAGAGGCCCTCACTCTCCTATACATATGAAAGTGATATTTAGTAAACAATAATCACAAGTTTCTTTTATTTTTTTAATAAAGATTTCAATGATAACATCGCCACAGGGAATCAATAAAAATATTTTTATGCAGTGAATACATCCACACTCGTTTTTCAGTCTTCAAACTAATGAAAATGATTTGTTTCTGTCTTGTACATTAGGTTATTGCTCCTCTTATTTTGACGTTATTGCACAAACAAAGATCAATTTGTCTTCATCGATGCAATGAGTGGTTGGGGTTACAAAAGCTACACTGTGGATAAATGAAAATGGCCCTGTCAACAATGCCATTTTTACATTGGGTGGTCGTTTCGATTAAAATGTCATTGCCTCTGTTCATTTTCTTTGATGTTTCTGTTGAACTTTACACACTTGACTTGTTTTATCCATGAAATATGAATTATCCTCACTGGCTTCACAAGACCTTGTGTATCCACACGTCCCTGTGACTACACACGCATGCGGAGAACTCACCGATATACATAATCTCATTGGAAGCTTTGTGATGCTTACACGGCCTTGGCTTTTTATGATGGCAGTCATAAAAACATGCAAACCTGTAGTGCATGAATACCAGTAGAATTGACATTATGTGTAATACATAACAGAAATGAAGTGTAATGGCACTGTGAAGCGCTCAGACAATATAAAGTTCACCTCAAAATATACTCATTTTAACAACAAAATACTTTTTTTTCGAGAGTTGTGTTGCTGTATTATGTAAAAACAACGATGCTTTCTAAGCTTATCAAACATGCATAAGTTATATGCAATTCAGCAGCTCCAAATGATGACTTGCATTTGTTGTGCTCATTGTTGAACACAAAGTGCATGATTTACCCCTGGCACACAACTGTCTGAAAATAGAAATTAAAAATAGGGCTGAATCTCTTGATGGAATAAATAGGAAGGCACTTAGGAGAGGATGATGAGAAAGCCGGAGTTTCCCCTGGGAGGGGAGCTGGAACAAATGGCGATGGCAGATATGAGCTGAGAAGTCTTCTTAAGATTGACACAGGTAAGTGGTACTGCGCAAGCAGGGGTGCCATGTCAATTAGGGTGCATAGAGGACCACTGCCTGTCTGTGAGAAGCTCATTAACACCAAGGTCAGTTTCATCAGGCCCCCAAGCTGTCGTTATTCTCGTATTACTAGCCAGGCCGGAAATAAAGCGGCATATTGAGCGTGCATTTGAAAAATCTCACAATCGCATATGGATTCTGAGTTGTAGATGCAAAAGCAGGCAGAGCCATTGACGTTACAAAACGGACACACCAGCATACAAAAGACACGCATGCAAACTGTAAGGCAAACAAAATGCATCTGCTGTTTATAGCTTTTCCCCAAGAGGGATCCTAAAAATGCAGAGCAGGCAGCAGGTGCTTGTTAAAATGAATATTGCAATTGTGTTTATGCAGTTCAATTTTATCAATGACTGCACATGGTTCCATGACAATTAAATGACTGAACAACTATCTGTACCTCTGCAATCTGTCTGTGGATGAAAGCCCATCTAACTAGCAAGTCTCTCGCTAGACCGAAAGATCTTCTCTCTTTATGATCCTCATTAAATATGTCCTTCAATGTTCCTAGGGCAATTTTGCATTATTGGTAATTTCTTTTGCATCATATAAAGTTTAAATAAGCCTGAAAATGTGTGCATACATCAGCAAAACTCAAAAAATATTTTGTCTGGAGAAAAGAAAAGTATCATAAATACTTTAGGAACTGTCTGGGATGTCAAGCAAGATCACAGACGTTTATTCACCTACATTTAACCTCCATTTGGACCATGTGAAGATAAAAAGTTAATTGGCTGAGTGAACCTGAATGGCTGGCACACAAGCGGAGTACCTTTATCACTGATTGCTGGTTGCTTCAGCAGCCAGTGTTCCCCCTATATCTTCTGACACCAAGCTCTTTCTTGTCTTTCCCATGTTATTGGAAAGCGCTGATGGGAAACATATAAACAACCAGACAAGGTAACTGCCACCTCGGTGCCCTAAGCCTAGCTCTCAACTCAGCTGTCAAGATCTAAAAGACAAAAAGCCTCTTGTTATTGTGCCGAGGTGCATGGCTACAGCTCAATATGTTTGCAGAAGCCAGACTTTCAAAGACCGAGAGCCACCTGCCTGCATCCCTCTGCTCTCGCTGCTCTTTCTCTGGAATGTCACTCAACCTCCTGCTCTCCTCTCCTGTTAGTCTTGCCTTTGTCATTCTATGGATATTCCTGAACAGTTTGTGCCTACAGGCAGCCGTTCCACTTGTTTATCCCTTTCTCTTTCAATAAGAAATTGCAGTGAGCAAATTTAAACTCGCATTGACAATTCAGCCAAATCCACTTTACTCTTGATTCCATTGAGCACGCAAGGCTCTGCTGCTCTCTCACGTTGCATCAAAAGCATACCGACTTTAAAGGGCACAGGTAAGATTCAATGATTTGTGCCAATAAACACAAACTGCACACACTTGTGTAAAACAGGACAAGTTTTGCTTCGTGCTTTACCCAGCTGTCACATGTTTTTCATTAGACTGCATAATCCAATGAACTACCAGCAACAAAAAAAACACACAACATATAAAATAGAAACATGGTAAAAATTACAGAGAGCAAAAGAAAGCAGACAAGACAGCAAGCAAGTATGAATTCAAGATGCAGAAGTTATGTACGTAAACTTTCCAGCTTCTTCTGAATAAAACCCATTTGTGTCCTCAAAGTCTAATGAACAAATTCTAGTCTATAAATTACATTATCAGTTATAATTTATCAAACAGAAAGTGCTCATATCCTTCGGAGATTAATTAGTATTCAGCAAACACAAGGTCAGTCTTTGTTAAATCCTGGTGTTTTGTCTAGAGGCTTAAATAATTAATGCAGGTATCCATGCTGTGTGGTGAGCAACAAGATAGCAGCAGGGTTGTGAGTGCTGTTATGCAGCCAATATGAACAAAGGGAAAACCCAAAACTAATACCATGAGTGTTGGCTCGGCCCCTGTAATCTGCCTTATCAAAGGGCTTTCACTTACTCTCTAACAGGGTCCATGTATTCATTGTCTTCATCCTCTCTGATCCTTTGATGTAGTAATGGGCTACAGGTCTTGTTGGTGTTAACAATTCAGGTCTTGCTTTTATTTGCAAGTTAAAAAGTTGCTTGAAATAGGTATGCAAGCATGCAAGCAAAGTTTGTGTTATCACCTCCCAGCAAGGAGGTTCCTGATTCTAACTTCCTGTGACTTCATTTTAGGATAAATCATGTTCAGAGGCTGGATGTATGGATGGGTGTCTTTGAAATCTTCTTATGGTCTTGTTATCAAAACAGGCTTATTGTGAAGATTTGAAGAAACATAATTATTTGCAGTTTTATTTATATATATA
>JAUESE010000092.1:7193334-7212780 GCA_032274725.1 Malacoctenus triangulatus
TTCTTGTTTTTGTCATAACATTTTATACATATTGGCAATTTTAAAAACCTGTGAGTTTACTGAATTTACCGTTTGATGCCATCATTTTCTTACATGATATAAGAAGTGTGTCTGCAACAATGTCCTTATTGATTTGATAGATCCCAGGAATCATCTTGAGAACAGCTGTGTTCCCTCATGCATCGCATTATTTACCGATGGCTCCTGACCAAGCCAAAGAATTAATGAAGCCGACATGTTGACATTTATTCAGTGGCTCAGGACACCAGATTACACTCATGTAGATGCAGGCAAGATTGTGATCACATTGACAAAACAAACATGTCACTGAATTCATTTATGAACTGGCAAGGCTCATTAGGCACATCTGACTAAAAATATAAAGCTATTACTTTTTATCCTCGACCCAAAATGTGTTTTTCCCACTCTGGTGTAACATAAATAGGTTTCTACCTCCCTGTGGACACGTATGAACAAAACTACAGAGGCTTCCTATCAACTTGAGGTCTGAGATGAGTGATGACTTTCTCCTGTATGTCAGAGGGTGTGGAGGACCATGCAGGGATAGCAATAAGCACTAATGGGTTGGGGGACATGGGAGGGAAACCAAACTGCTTTTGTTTGTGGCTGTGGCACTCAGGGGATGGTGTCTCTACAACTTTTAGCATTGCCAGCAGTGCAGACCGCAGAGCAGGAGAGCTGTTCATGTGTCAGGAGGGAGTGGAAGATACCTGGTGTAAAGACAAGGGAGCAGCAAAAAGTGAATGCCCTTTGCCCATGTATTGGCTGGAAGCTGTTGTCACCGTGTATCTGTCTACCATTTCATGACATCATGACACATGCTGTACTGCTGGTGCAAACAGGTTGCCTGGCTTCTCAGTTTGTGCATCACCTGGCTTCCGTGGATGTGTCATTGTCTTGTCGTTCATTCTTCCACCCGCAGGAAGGGGGTCACCAGTATAGTTTGACACAGGAATGCAAAATAGCATTGAGCAATAATCCAAAACATTGATAATGAAACCTAATCACCAAGAAATACCAAATTTTAGTTAATAGTCCCAACTTGTATGTTTTTTATTTTTTAGATCTGTTTTCGATGATTATCAACACAACTAATTAACCCCAACAAAGACACTGTGGTGTATCACCTTGCAGCTTGAAATGTTAATGGCACTACAAAATTTCCAGACAAAGCAGTTAAATTAAGTGTGTTCTGAAAAACTCTGAGAAATTTAGAAGTAACTTCAAATGATCACCTCGATGTTCAATGGTCCTTCAAGAACAGTGATGATAAACTGGTACAAACTACACAATATAAAAGTAAAGACATCTGTTCTTCCCTTGAGCTGAAGTATGCTCTGTTCATCCTTGTGCTCTTACAAATTCTAAAATATTTATAAAATGTGCACTGGCAAGGTGAAATGCACAAGAAGCAATCTGGTAAAATCGTATTTTGCTCTTTTGAAAGATTTTCCTCAAACTGAACGAAGGAAACAGGTCAAAGCAGAAGTACTGAAATCTCAGCAGCTGGAGACCGAGGAAACACATTGCGAGTTGAGCTCATCGAAATAATAAACCGAAATCTTGCTGAACGGAGAAACCTCAGGCCTCAGAACAGAAACATGAGGTGAGGTTTTACTGCACATTCCATAACACAGTTAAATGACTGTTTAATTTTTCATTGTACATAAAATAAAGGTTGAGAAATGGTGAAGTGTTTGGGGAGTGCATCATTCAGTCTCATTTCAGTTTATTTCTAATGATTTCATTATTCTTTTGTTACTCCCTCCTCCTTCAATCTTGCCCCAGAGGCTTGGGACTGAACACCATTCTGCCTTTAAATGGAACACTGATTGTTTTTCATGTTTATTCACAACCCACGGGTCAGCAGCCTCTATAATCCTCTGTTTCTTCCAAGGACAATTTGGGGGATATCATGAATAAAAATGATCTTAATAATATTGCAGTGAAAGGACCCATGGCAACTATGAATACCATTAGAGTCTGATCATAGGCCGTTAGTGTCACATTTATATGGCCAAAGAGACAGCACAGAGCCTGCATGAGTGACTCCAGAGGCTGACTGTTTACACTCTTTTGTCGTTGGTTCTCGTATATTCACTTGTAACTCAACTGTGTATATTGGCAGGGTTTTTTATGGTAAAGTTTGGATGACTTGGGGCATTGTTATGTGTAATTGTATGAGATGAAATATGCATCTTACTTCTACAGTTTGTAACAGATTGATGAAACGGAGAGAGAAATGGAAGAGAAAGTCATTTTGTCTTTCAGACCGTCTTTGCTGTAAAGCGAGCTGCATGGAGCAGTCACAGCAATTTGCCTCCCTCCAATACCCTTGACCTAGATGGTACAACTTCCAGGGGAGTGCAGAATTAAAAGTGAGAGAAAAATACAATTATGTGCAAGAAAAAAAACATGTTAGGTGATCAAATATAGTATTTTCCTTGAACTGTGGGGTAAGGGGATTACTATTCTCATATTATTAGCATAAAGTACAGTAAGGACCATGTTCCAAGGGATAAGTTGTACCTGGAGACTGTCCGAGGGAGAGTGGGTTTATCACAGAGGTTGTTAGGACCCTACAAATTACACATACTATGTCACAGTGTCTTCAGTCGGACATCTCGGCTTGGTAGACTTAAGCTGGGAGCTATTATTATGCGTAAGTTGAAGTTTTCACACTGACCATGGTTGATTTCTCATAATAGGGTATGAAATTATTCCTGGGGTCAAGGCTAACCTGTCCCAACATCCTTGCCATGTTCAAGCATTTCTTCTTTTCTTTCAAGTGGTCCCGCTTGTATCATTCCAAGTTTTATGATTTACGTTCCCTCCGCTTGACTTTGAGGGATCTGTTTTAATGAGTCAAGGTGCAACGTGCAAAGGACAACCTCCTGTGCCCTGGCAATGGGGTTGTATAAGAAAGAATCCATTATCATACATTATGTGTAAGTGTGATTGGGGTTTTGAAGGCCAGTTACATTGGTTTATGTGATCCTTTTGAAAGCTAACCAGTGATGATGATGTCCTGACACTACTGATAACGATGTGGGAAGTCTTCGAGGGGAAAACTGAATGTATGCAGTAAGATTACAAGTAGGCAAAAGAACTTTGGTAAATATACAAAATGTACACAGAATCATGATTAATCGAAGTACAAAAAAATAAATCAAACATGAATCCGAGAGATAAGCTGTATGTATTTCATTCAAATACGACCACGGTTTCAGTTTTTCTATCACGGCACACGAGAGACTGCTCTTGCCTCTTCACAGTTATGGAGCTTTAACTAATTTTCTTTTTGAAATTTTTCCAAGAAAGATTCATTTAATTCAAGGTTTATGAATTTAGATCTTGGTCATGAACTCTGAAATATAATTGCTCATAGTATTGGATTCATAAGCTGCAGGCTCTGAAAAAAAATCATTTTTTTTCTTTACTCACTGCATTCTACTAAAGTCCCTACTTACTCGTGTACATTTTCACAGCGATTAAAAAAAACACAGTATAATTGAAGGCTATCTTCAATGGCACAAGCCCCCAACGCTGATGGTTTAACCCTTGGAAGAGACAAACATCAAACCTAGAGAAATAGTTTCCAGATTGGTCTGTCTCGTTAAACTGTCTGCATTAATTATTTAGTAATTAGCTACAAGTAATTGCTTTCTGACACCTAGGATTATGCTGTCTTTGTAATGCATTAGCTGTCTCAATTACAGCAATGTTGGATAAGCCTATGCTTATCTCTTTATTTTTTCTCCCTTTTCGCCACCCATTCCACATTTTTCTTCCCCAAACCCCAGTTTAGATTTTTTTCCTTGTCTGATGGGGGTGTGATCAATCCTCATTCTGATGTTAGACCAAGACAAGTGATACGTGTGTCTGATGTCCAAGTCAAGGCCTTAGTGTTTTCCATTAGGTCCAGAGCCAGTCATTATATTTAGAGTACACAAGTGAATGTCTTGATTCTTTTACAGAAAAGGCTCCGCTCATGCTGCTTGGATGCTTTGCTGATCGGTTCATATTTTCACTTTAGCTGCACTGTATTTGCACACTGAGACCTTGAAGCCCGGGCTTGGATCTCATATCTCTAAACCTAGGGAGATTCACCCAGACTTCAGGCCAAACAGAGATGGCTGATTATCAGAGGGGCTTTGGGATGATTTGGGGAATGGCAGAATGGGGAGGTCCATAGAGGAGATAAGCCGAGGTTTTATGGGTTAGCTGAGCAGTGCAGCATGCCTCAGAGGCATCCGTGAATTTATAGAATACACGTTTGTGCCTGTACATGCAGTCATATGTCTGTGTGTGAGTATCTATATGTCCTTGTGATAACTGAGTGTATACACTGTGTACATTTTAAGGCTTTGCAATGGATATCGTTGGTATACCCTGATAAGAGTATTATATGCACTGAGCTACACTGAAGAAGTGAAAGAAACAGGGCAGAAAATGTGGATTGCCTCAAAAAGTTCTTTTTGGCACAAAGGTGACTTGTAAATACTGTCCTATGTTACTCTTAGTATCATGGGAGTAAATACCCCAGTTTTGACTGCTGGTGTCACTCATTCTCTCGCCTGCTGTTTCTACAGGCACTTCCATTCATTTTCCTTCACACATAAGAAACATATTTGATACTTGAAGTGGTTTCACATGCAAGTGAGGCTCACACTTGCTAAAGTAATTTAAGGGGAGATTGGAAAAAAAGTGCACTGCAAGGCCTGTGTTGGATGTTTTTCACCTAACCTGTTGACATGCAACTCTGCTTCCCTGCCAGAGCGTTGAGGCATTTGGTTTGAGTCACGAATATGTTTTCAATGAATGTGTGATTCTTTACTTTGCTTTCGGGCTAAATGATGTGAGGCATTCGAGACTTGCAAGTGGGTGTCTCAGTATGTGCTCTTGAGATACTACAGTGAAATAAGTGCTCAAACATCATTTTGACACTCAACCTGATCAGAGAAATAATTGAGTTTGACTGAGTTGACTTCGTAATGTAATGGCATCAAAGACGTGAGCTTACCCCTATATTTGTGTCTCCCTTGAGAGCTGGGTTGGCACCCGGATTTGGAACATTTTGCCATCAAATTGCTGCTCTTGAGTAAGAAATGGAACACAGCAGGGGAACAAGTAGGCTGGATGTATATTCCTTAGCCAAACTGAAGGCCTCAGACAGCTTCACAGGAAATTATTTTGAGAATCAAAACATGCACACTTATTTTGTTACCCTAGCATTCAAAAACGGCTCCACTCACCAACAGGGAATAGACTGTTGGCTACAATTTTTGTAGCAACCCAAAGAAAAGTAGTACAATTGATACAGACCAGACTTGTTTCTTATTGAATAACATTTACATGTAAACAGGCATGAGTGTGCATTCTTTGCTTTGTGAATCAGCTGAACATCCTGATTCTCAACTTTATTTTTACTGTGCTGCAAAACGAGTGTGTGACAAGATTGGACTTTCAGGGAAGCCTGGCTGGAGAGGGAATTCTGTAGTGCAAGCTAATATGTGACAACATTCACTTTGATCTCCATGATGTACAATTTCTACATCATTGTTGTGTTAGTTATTGGCACAAAGTGGTGGAGCTTTAGAAAATAAAAGTCACGTACGTTTTTAGATTCATTCTTTTGGATTATTTGTGTACAAACACTGTACAAACTCAAATTTTACTGATGAAAAATAAACTGGGAGTTAAAAACAGCCATCATCTGAAATTTAGATGCATAAGTATTTGAAGCTAAAGCAATCAAATAATCACAGCATCAGTGTACTCTTGTTGCCATTCCACTCTGCTTCTCTCGAAAGTGTTAACCTTAAGTAAACCCAAAGTAGAGTTAATCAAATATTAAACTTTGAACGCACACTGCTCCCTGCCTGCAAAGCTGAGAGCAGCGATGTGCCCATTTTCCATCTGGAGAGTTGGAAGAAACACAAAACATATTTCGGCACTTCTGAAAAGTAATGATCTATATCTTTAGTCCATCATAGATAGATTGCGAACTATAAAGTTTATAGATTCCGGTTAGAAATTTTGTTGTGAAGCCATTGCAGCTCCGGATCAAAGAATTCTATTAAATGTTCAATATTGGTTAGCACTCTTCTCCAGAAATATTAAAATACTGCAATCAAAGAAACCATGCTTCAGTGTGCATCTTATCACTATGCAACTCCGTGTATGGCTCGCGGTGTATATCTGCCTCACAGCCTTGCTTTTTAAGTAGTCATTTTAGTAGTTCGAGCACAAATGTGAAGTTATTTAACTGAGGAAAATTGAGTTACGAAGTTTTGCATCAGATTATTGAAGGTTAGAAAAAAGAATCAAGAGACAATGGACAAACAGAAAGCGCTTTCTTTTCCACCTGGGTGTAGTGTTAAAGCCACTTATTGCCTAATTTTTTCCTCATAAAAAAACAACTTGAAATTAGTTCATTAATGAGATTGATGCTCTGATTCAGCCAGCCGTTCAATTAACAAGCACAATGAGTTAGGCCACTTTTGATGACACCTATACACCTTAATCTTAAAGTAATCACCGTCTCTAATGAATCCAAGTTAATGATAACAGTTTTGTTCTGAACTCATTACCAATTAGACTCAAAATTGAGCTCCGAGATAGACAGATGAATAGAAAGATGGACAGGCATTTTATTTTACTCTTGTAAATACGTTGCATAATACACACTCACATGTAATTGAGCTTAATTTTATTTCATTGTTGTAAGAAGGCAGTTAACCTCCAAGTCTCTATATCTAATTTTTTTTCTTGCACAAACTACAATGCTTATATTTCAATCATTTATTGAGCACTTAATTTCACAAAAAATGTCCTGAATTCTCAATGTATTTAAGATCTAGCATTTTTTACATTTTATTAAATTTCATTGGTATTTATTCTTTTGGGCCTATCTTATAAATTGATTGATTATTCATGTGCAAGTTTCAAATGATATTTTATATAACAGTCTGTCAGATTGTCTGTCAGCTCCTACTATACACTGCTGGCAAGGTGTTTTTTTACAGCCCACTCCCCATAATTTTCCCATAACAAAGTTACATTAAGATTTGCCCTTGGCTTTACTCTTAGAAAGTAATTGAGCCAGAAGTCTGTATCTACAATTCTCATAAGAAATGACCTGGAAACATAACTGAACATGTATTTAAATTCAAAATGAATAATGACAATGGTGACAATACTCACAGGCATAGCCATGTAGGCTAAGCGAACTGCAGCAGCAGCAAGCCTCGGTATCAAGAGCATTACCCGTAAGATAAGAGGCAAACAGGGTGCGCTGTCTATCTGTGGTTCATGAATGAATCTGATGGGCCTCGGAGGTCCTCAGCGGTATGCTTGGTATTCCTCCATGTACGGCTGGGAAGCTTGAGGCCAGAAAGCTTGCACATAAGCTTGTATCAGCATCAGCTTAGTTGAGCTGAGGATATAAGCTTGTAACGCTACATGGTAGTGAGATGAAATCATCTAATAGCTACTGGCCAGTAACTGTGCAGGTTAAAGCCCACGTTCATTAGGGTATATACACGCCTGACAGTTGTGATGCTTTCAATTTTTGCAGCTGATAGTAAATATGCATTCATTCAGAAGTGGCAAAGAGAGTAGAACCTTTTGATGTGTTCACCTTCAGAGTCATGTTATTACTGAGATACAGCTAAATATTGGCGTGAACTTAGTTAACACTGAATTATCAAGAAAGGAAATACACCATCCATTAGTCTATTTCTGGGCCACCACTACTGCAAAGACTTTTTTTTTTGTCTGTGCAGAGATCTACAGCCGGTGTAAAGTCGGATTAACTGATGACCTTAGACTACAAAGACTCATGCTGCTCTGCTTTCACACCCCTGACACACAGATGTCAGAAGGAGCCAGCATGCAGAGTAACAATGTGATTTTGAGATGGGCTGCCAAGGTCAGGTTGCAGGATCCTCTACGAGGCTGCATGTGGTATGAAATAAGTTTTCCTTGAAAACCTCCAAAAATCATTCAGCTCTAATATTGTCCTAAAATGTCCAAAAAATCTATCGTATTACAGTTCAGCACACAACAATGTTACAATTCAAACTTACCAATTGTTGATTAGTTCAAGAAAGCAGAGATAAATGCATCTGATTTGCAACTGATTCAGCTCAAGCAGTTGTCCTCTAAACACATGATTAGGTCAAATGTTTTCCCTAAAATGACAGATACTTATTATTACTTCCTCATGGTTCATTTCCTGTACCAAGTAAATCAACATTATTAAGTTGATATCCTGGTTCCAAATAAACATGCACTCTTTTGCACAAGACAAGATGTTTATTCTGACCTGCCACATGGCAACTACATTTCTGCCTAATTTTCAATCATGGTCTGTGTCACTATTCACCTTTGCTCTGTTTTAGGCTGTGGAGTGAATGCCACATGTTTCTCTTGCTGTGGTGAAAATCTTCATCTTGTGGAAAAATGTTTCTATGGAGATCAATTACTTTAGAAAAACAGGTGAAAAATGGTTTGAACAGGTAGTGGAAGAGTGGCACAAGAGATGCTTTACTAATGAAGTCAGAACCACAGTCTGGATTCAGGTGATCACGACTATTAAAGGCACGTTAATTACATCCTATGGGTATAATCAGAATTTGCACTTAAATCTTGCACACATTTTGTTTATGTGATGTTATTTTTGTACATATTCACCCTCTAGCAGCCATGATTGTCGCTGGAACTGCAGCTTGATTCTCACGTTGAACACATGTTCCTTCGTCTGTAAAAAGCAAAATGCTTGTGTAAGTGGAATAGCTTTTGCATGAACCTAATGGTGTCAAGACACAAATAGGTGGGTTTGAGATCTCTTTTTTCAATGGCAGGGCTCATGTTTTTGTAGAGACTGTATTCAAAGGTAACTAAGCATGACTAGGTTTTTTTTTATGGTGGCTTATTTGACTTTAGGGAGGACAAGCTGGATGTTACTTTGCACCAATGACGCAGGCAAAAAATTTTTGTGCAGAAGAAAACTTTCTCCTTCATTTGCCAGTTAAAAGTGCTTTTATTATTGAAACAATATACTGTCCACTAATATCGATATATAGTTGTTTTTTTTGTGACAAAATTAGAAAAATGCATCTTTCTCTCTTTTAAAGCCTTTTTCAACGTGTGAGGAACTGAATTTGTCAGCGTCTTTAAAATAAAATATGTTGATCACTATTTTTTTAGTCCATGTTTCTTATGTAAAAGTTTGACTTTCCATTGTCCTTTTGAATGTGGTTATTTTTAAATTTTAGTGACCCTCATATGGCCCTAAGCTCTTGAAAACCCCCCAAAACATATTTCAGATTTACCCTGACATCCTCTCCTATCTTTTAATGTTCCCCCCATCCATCCCATCTGGTGAGTTATTCTATCATTCAACTACATTCATTTTTATGAAGGGGGTTGTAAAAAATTAATTGGAATCACAAAACTACAATTTTGTCATTGCATCTAATGAATTTAATTGACTGAAAGTAAAAATTCCACAATATTTATGCATCTGTGTCTCTACAAGTGAGATACTTGTGCAACATTCAAGAAAGAGGGCTGTGGGGTGGATATGCTGAACTAGATAAACAGGATGAAATCAGATCACAATGGCCTTGATGTCAAACTCAGGGATTTAGCAAAGGAACCGAGGGACGGGATAAGGAAGGACACTGACAGCTTGTACCCTTGATGGCCAAATCCCCGACCCCTGTTGTCCTTCCAAGTTAGCGAGTACTTCCAGCTGATAGACACTGTGCTGTGTGCCTCCCGTCTGGTGCAGATATTTTAGTATCCTTGTTATCTTCTATACTATCGCTATTTTCCACAACAGTATCATGACCTTTTTATCCCTCAGTAAGAGAAATCATCGAAAGATATGATTTTTTTTCTTTCTTCACTTTATTCAGGCTAACTCTAATAAATGTTGTTATTATTTATGTATTTTATATAGAAAATGAAGGAAGAATGCACTATCTCCCTGGCATCATGTATATTCCATGTTGACGGCCTGTGGAAGCAGATTTGGTCTTGACTCTTCCCTCACTTGTTCGTATTGATTATTGACTATATGACGAACCCTCACAGATGGCTAAAAACCACACAGAGCATATTGGTATTGTGCATCTATGAGTTGGTACTTCATCCAGATCAGAAATGAAAATAACATTCTTTGTGAGTAAGGAGGTTGTTGAAATTTCTGTGTTTTTTAACCTTGAACTACAACATGTATTTTTACTATGCGAGTCCATCGGTTTGTTTAATTTTTAATAATCTTAAAAAACACACTTCTATATGTTACAATTTAAACCTGAAACTATTAAAGTCCTATGACTTTATTTTCAGCACTGTTTTTTGCTTGCACATGTCCACAGTGTTTAACCAAAGCAGAAGTGTTTTACATAATGTTGCCTGCTCAGAGTAGGACTTAAAGAAATCTGCTTTAAAACAAACAAAGTGGCTTTCCCACCACACCATAGCAAAAAAACTACCAGCACTCCTTATGTAATAAGCAGCACTCCTTACTTTGGAAGTAGTCTGCTGCTCTGGTTTGAGAATAAAGCTGTTGCCCTAAGATACCCCTAAGATCCATAGTTTCCCCACATAATACATTCCTGCTACATTGATGTAAAAGTGTTGGGTTTCAATTGTGAGTTGGTGCATTTCATAATTTTGAATCGATTCCATCTAAACTTTGCAAGAATGACAACTTTTTATATTTTATCATGCTGTCTTGAGAGCACTGAAGGGACAAGCATGCAGCTGGGAGGAGACTGAAGTTTGGCTCAGTCAAGAAGGTCTTTCTGTGTAGTTTGTGTGACGTTGAAGGAGGCCGTAGCAGGATTTGAGAGATTCTTTATGTGTACTGTGTCCACATACTGTTGAAACATTGGCCAAACCTCATAGACTCTCTGCACTGGAGATTTTCAGCCCATCTGTGGCCACAGAATAGTGAAGAAAAGAAAGATGAGTGAGTAAGTGCTGAATTGCAAACAGTGGCTGAGATAATAAGTTCAAGACCCCCACATACTTCTGTGAGTTCTTAGAGGGGAAGATTCAGAAAAGTCAAGCAAACTTGGAGTGCATGAAGTTTTCGGTCTTTCCAGCACAATCACCCTCGAATAACTCGACTCAATACTCAAACGTTTTGAGTTTCCTATGGAAGACCAAAAATGCTGACTGAGTGCCTGAATAGTGCAGGTATTTGACATGATAGACTGAACTCCTAAAGGAAGCTACCACGGAAAACAGAAATAATAAAACCCAACTGAGTCACACACAGAAAATGGGAAATGCACAACCAGTAATCACTTTGTATGGGTATCATCCTTAATGACTTAAACTAACTCTCAAATTCAACATCCCTCCTAATGTATTTGTGTCCTTGGTCTGAAGCCTTAAAAAACACAATGGTTTTGTACAAGGACCTATGGACTTGAATTTTGTTTTCCTGAACGAAGATAAACATAAATGCGCAGTAAGAACTCCACCTTTAGAGTGGTAAAAACATGCAATATCATACACCATTATTGGGAGAGTGAATGCAAATGAAAGGAGATCCATTGGATAGCCTGTCATTACATTTTAATGATGTGACTTCAGAGATGGCCTTAAAAGCTGCCGTCTCTTTGGGGCTGCATAGTAATTGAAAGAAGGTTTCAATCTAGTATGTGGAATCCTGTAGGGATCTTTCTGAAAATAACCCCATTTTAATGAGTTTGTTCATTAGAAATTTCTGTAAAGGATGTACAAAGAATTTAATAGAGAGCATGATCACATATGACAAATTCCATGGTGTCAAAATGCGCATTTTTGTGCATTTCAATGTTGCTAATTCATTCATTTATCTTCTATGGCACTTAATACATTTAAGGGTCGTGAGGAGTGCTGGAGTCGATCCCAGCTGTCATTGGACAAAAGCAGGTTACACCCTGGGTGAGAAGCTGGAAGGGAACCTGCTTGTTGCCATTTATATTCAGCCTGTGACAATGACTGTTCCTGTTAAAAAAAACTCCAATATTTCTCTTAATTTTATTCACATTTCCTTGCCTAAAAGTAGCAATGTGGAGAACGATCCAAAGAAATAACTCAGGTGATTTCCAATATCCAGAAAATTACAAACTTGAAATGACTTGAATTTTGTATTCAGTCTGAGTACGACTTTGTCGCTTTCCTTTGCTAAATTTACAAAGAAACTAACTTTCAAACAGTTAAGGTTTGCCCTAAAATCCTTCATGTTTTTCAGGTAACCTGGAGTTTTACTCTTTGTAAATGCTGAATTGTATTTCTCTGTGTATAATTGAATATGTCTGAAAGCTGGAAAAATATAAACAGAAGAGAAGCATTTTTCATGGAGGTCATTTTGACCAACATGAGCCCAACTAATGACAGTAATTGCTGTGTTTTTTTTGTGTTCTTTTTTGGTGTTTGTTTCGTGACTGATGCAGACCGCTGCAGACTTGTCCTTGCTTCTGTTGTTCTGCTGTGCAATCTTTAATCTTCCAGTGCTGACTGTTCACAGTAATAAGTTAATGCATAACGTTGTGTG
This sequence comes from Malacoctenus triangulatus, assembly GCA_032274725.1. NCBI lineage: Eukaryota > Metazoa > Chordata > Actinopteri > Blenniiformes > Labrisomidae > Malacoctenus > Malacoctenus triangulatus. The sequence goes on from JAUESE010000092.1 coordinate 7,205,921, forward strand.
TTTGTACTACTGATTGAATGAGGCCTAAGGAGCATGTCTGGAGAGAGGTGCATTTCAGGACAGAGGGAACGACATTGAACAAATATGATTACTTCGAAATCACCCATTTGATTGTGAAATCTTGGAAGTTGGGGAGTTTCAACTCCCAAGACTATTTTCTTCCTTCCTACTTGTTTTTTTTAACCCAGTGTGGGGGTATATTTTGCCCTGTCAATTTGAAGTCGGACAGCAACTTAACCATCTATAATCTAACTTAACATTTGGCAGCGTTCTACCGCCAGGGAATAAGTGCTGTCGGAGCAGCCTAATGCAGGACAATGAAAAAACTGAGAACAGAGAGGAGGGATTTTACTTCACACGACACAGAGCTGATCTCTGGTGGAAAGTCACAATGCCTGGAACAGCTGTAAACTGATTGCAGGAAACTAAACTTAGCCTTTTCAGAGCAGATTATTGCACTTGTACTTGTTGAATCCCAAAAAACCTATTGTGTGGGGGTAAAAAATGGTTCAGTGAAATACACTCAAGCCTCCTGTCCCTCGCTGCAGTGCTACTCAAAGCTCTGATTGCACCACGACCAAGCTGAAATGTCAGATGTCAATAGCATCACGAACAATATCAAAAATCCACCGTACCAAACTGTTTTTTTTCCCCAGAGAACATATAGAATCACTTTTGTACCCATGTTTCAATAAATCTTTGACTTTACTTTTACATGATTTTCCTTAGCTTTGTTTTTGATGTAATTCTGTCACATATTGTTGCGTTGTCTGTATTGTGCTATGCAAATACTTTTTCCTTGCCTACTGAAAAAATATATATGTAGTTGTCAGGAAAAACATATTCATGTACCTCAAATTTGGTGTGTTTTTTTGAAAATGAATAAGACTTCATTTGTACCACACTTGAAATTGGGACATCTCAAAGTGCTGAGTGATGGCACATGGTCTTTTCTTTCTGTACTTGTCGGATCATATGTTACTTATAAAAACAACGAACCGAAGTGTGTTAATGATGTTGGACACTGTTATTAGATCCATTAAAGTCACGTCCTCTGTTCACGCATCACTTTGTGGATGCGGTTAGCCCCTGCTTCCCCTTTCCTCTACCACTTATTCACTCCAGGTCTTTATATCTCACACAGCTAATGTGACATTTATCTGTAATTAGACTCTTACATATTTTAATAGAAAATGATATCCCTTAAGGTCTCCCTGTCATTTGCATGGGCAGCTCTGATGATAATCGGGTCCTGGAAAAAAACATTCTCGATGACATGGGCTGTCATCCCAAATTAGCAGGCGCAAAATTCTTATCAGGGAAGTGACCTTCCAGAGCACTGCTCAAACTTGTGCAGCATGTGTGGAAAGGATAGTCTAGATAGATACATTTTTATTTCCTCTCTACTACCGAACTAGAACTGCTTTCAATGACCAGGCATCGTGTTGCTGTGTATGTACTCTATATTGCAGTGAAGCAGAAATTCTACTTCTGGCATTGGTCAAGTTTTTGACTGACAGTACAGTGTTTGATCAAGACGAGAGCTCTCATTGTCTTGGAAAAATTGGTTTCTGCCTGCGTCTGTTGACATTAGAGAAATCATGAATATTGCATGCCAATGGGCTTGCTCACTATGCTTGCATCATAAAGTTATTCCTGCAAGATTACCATCGTTTACCATCTCATGAGGAGTCTCTAGTGAGCTACACCACTTTGTAATTCATAATTATCTGACGGACTTAGACTACAATGTCTATTTCTCAGCATTTAATTATAGTTTTTGAGTAATTCTGACTAAGCAGTCCGCACTGATGCTGGGCAATAATGCTTTAATTGTCTGGTGGCTTATAGTGCTCATCCAATTTCCAATGAAACATTACTGTTGTCGTTCATACATAGAAGGTGATGACTCCTATACTGCGATAAAGAACGAGTTACTCCGAATGTTGGCTGGCTGAGATACAAATGCAGGCAAGTCAATTCATTCATCTCCTACACCAAGGGTCCGAGGTACTTGGAGCCAATCCCAGCTGACGATAGGTTTCTCAGAGCCAGTTCATCAACGGACTGGCCACCGGTCCAGGGTTTACTCTGCCTTTCACCAATCAGCCCAACAAGAGTGTCTTTGAATTTCAATTTCCATTCATGGATTTTCTTTGAGTTCTCCCTCAAATCACCAAAAATAAAAACATGCACAACAAAGACATGGAGCTGTTTGACATTTGGCTCAAGTTTTTTTTTTTTAATTTGGGTAGAATATCATTATTTATCATACTAACTGTAGAAAAACTTTGAATACGAAGGCAAACACTTGCATTTCAGAGGAGCAAGTGCCTAAGCAACAATATACATTGTGTGTACTAAGAGGATTAGTCAGGATAAAGTTGGAGGTGCTCAGTACTCAAGTGGACAATTTGACTATTGAAATGGGAATAGTCATTGGTACAAACAAATAAAGCTTTTAATCTTTACAGTGTTACACAGAGACCCATACGTAAACATTCCAGCAGCCATTTTATGTATCCTTTTACATCATCAACACTATACAATCTTCTCTCCCCCTTCTTCAATCTCTCTTCCTCCATATCTGGGGAACTCTTTGCTCAGGAATGAGATTAGATGAGTAGGTGGTTGAATGTGGCAGATTGGGAGTAAAATGTGAGACAAAGCAATTGCATTTCATATTGAATTGGGAATAAGGGACAACATGGACTCCCTTTGCACACCTTTCATCGGGTGGACTTCCTGCAGAGACTGCTGAAAGTCCATAGGAAAATGAAAGGCATTATCAGTTGGCTTGATAACGTTGCAAGTTATAGAGCCTGTCGGTTTTTTTGGCCATGACATTTTTCTTTTTTATTGGTCATTAATATTTAGAGAAGGAAAAAACAAACATATAGTTCAGCTCCCTGTTGCGAAAAAATCTTTCAACTTATGACTTGATGGTAACATCGTTGAGGGATCTGAAACAACATATCGTTTTTGCACCCTAAAGATGCACAAGTCATAAGTGCTGAAAACACCCAAACGTTTTCTGGCTGTTGTCGACCAAGTAAAATGTCTTTTTTTTGTAATAATAGGGGCTTTTTAATGACTGGAAGATATTGATTTTGTCTTCAACTCTGTAGAAAATGCAGCAGAAAATACAGCTAAATATCAAATTGAATTACATTGGCAATAAAATTACATTTTTGATGTACACAACATATCAATGATATGTTCATTAAAGATAACCATATTAATTAGGCTGTTTGTCAGTAATTAGTCACAATCACATTTTAATTGCTCATCAGTTTTTGTTACAAGCTACATTTTTTCCAGTACTCAACTTTTGCCAGATGAATAATCAGAAAATAAATAAATGTCACTCAGTGGTGGCAGGTCTGGTGTGTCAGTACAGTTGTTGCTAAAAGGAACTACTAGATGTGCTGAAATGTTCTGTGTGTAGAGTATAAAGTAGAAGTATGGTTAAACGTACTTATGTTTGATAAAGTCCAAAACAGCCTGACAACCAGATACTTACCAATGATACGATCCGTGAAAGTCAAAGTGATTCTATACAAACAGGTCACCTAATTTTCTTGTATCTTGTTTGTTGCTCTGCTCTGCTAAATTTGGCTGCATGCATGTAGAAGCAATTTGTCATAAACAATGCTGAACACTTCACCAATAGTTCATAGCGTAAAACATGCTCAACTGTGAGTGGCCTTGGAGAATCACAGATTTGAAAGGATAGGTGCATAAGCAGATTGGGCAAGGGGTCATTACCAGAGATATTTTCATGAATGGGGAGAGCTGTGGCAGTGTCTGAGGATGAAAAGCAGTGCAGAACTTGTTGTCGAGTATATGCCACCAGCAGCGATCAAACAAGTCTTCTCTGCAAAGTTGACCTTTAACCGAGCCAGCAGAAGCGCTTTGTACAGCTGACAACTTAGGCATTCCACTTCAAATCCAGGAAAATATGCTCGTTTTTTTAGCGTGTCACTTGGTTGGAGGGGCTGAAAAAAGTGACGCAAAGCAGCTGCATCGAGAGGCAGGAGGTTCTGGAATCTGTTCAATGACGACTACCGACTGCTGCTTTAAATAAAATTGCTCCAATAATTATTATGCAGATGTCCAGTCCATGCCTCGTGGGCTGTAACTATAACCACTTGAACACAGACAGTTCTTCAGATCAGCAGCAAGCACTGATTGGATGAGGAGTTAGAGTTAGCCTGAACAGTCTCATGCAAAATTAGACTTTGCCCTCATATAACCCCTCAACATTCACTGGCCTCTGTGTGGGCCAAATTGAAGACTTATGACTTCATCATCTTATTTTATGCATGCATTCACATCCATTGTGTGAAAAGGAAAAGACTTCTAATTATTTGTAGACCATTTCCTGTCTTCCAGCTTCTCCCATTTTTCCTCAAAAGAGGGTTAATGCTGATGGTCTGGATTTCCTTCCTCTGACCTACACAGCGCTGCTGCTTCCCGGCATCCCGTTTGATCCAGTTGCACCTCCCACTGCACAGTCTCCGTGTGGCCCCTCTTTCTGGATCACATCTGTCACGAGTGGCAGGAGACTGACAGAGACAGAAAGAGGGACACAACAAGAGTGCTTTGCGAGTTGCTAAGTGTGACATCTGTTGTTAAACCAGGCAAACCTTCACATGTAGTTTGTGTTGTGCAGGACAAAGAATGTGAGCTGGGTAGTGTAGGCAGGCTGGGTCTCAGTGATTGCTCTGCTCGCTACAAGTTAAAAGGTCATTGTATTCCAGTTTTATTTCTTTTTTGCATTGTGGCACTCCACTGCATGAGAGAAGAAGAGCTGACCATTATCCCTCAGGTAAAAAAACAAGGAATAAGCTCAGTGGGAGACAGCCACACTGTAGTAGAAATGTGTCATGGTGAAATGTTCACACCTCCGAACAAGAGAACATAACAAGGTGCCAGTCATCTGATACAGACGTTTGTATCAAAATGTGAGAAGTAGAACAGATCCCACAACTAACTTTTCAATTTGACATATGAAAGGAGTTAGTGAAGAAGTTTCATAGATTTCGGAGAATACGTTTGTTTTTAGCATTCTTTTTGTTTTTTCAGAAAGCCCCACAGCAGCCCAGACTTTTCATGTCCTTAAAAACTATACCCACTTTGCACAGCTGAAACTCAGGGTTATATAGATCACCATAATTCAATGCAGAAGGTTTGAGAGCATTTGAGGCCAAAATTAACATTTGCAGTTTTTCATTTTAATCTGGCCTCCTCCATTTATCAACTCTGCAATTAACATTTAGCTTTAAAGTCTTGTCTTTAAGCTGCCTTGAGAATGTTGTCGTCTTTTTCTTTTTTAGATTAATCAAGTGCCTCCAATAGCATTAGGAAGGTCTTATTTATTCATCATTTCTGTTTTTTTGTATATATATATTAACATGTGTACCTATTGGTCTAAACTTGCACTGAACTGAGCAGGTTGCTTACAGCAACCCACCAGTGATCAATGAGTTTTCAGGTGAATTTCATTCAATCATCCCCCCTACCAAGGTTTCTGTTCTCCGTTCCTTACACACCTCTCAGAGGTCTTGTTGACCTTATTATAAATATATTGACCTTTTCTCTGACTGGCTTCAACTGTTGTGGACAAGGGCACATTACAGGTAAATGATCAGTTGAACAGAATGGCTGACAAGGGTTCAGATGGACAGGACAGTGGGGGGTTGAGTGCCGGCGTTGGGACTTGGGCTGGAAAAGCTCCTGAATGTCAAAGATGAGAAAAGCAATGAGGTAAAAAGGTGAGAAAGACCACAGAGTCGAGGCACCCTGGCATGCTGTTCACTGTCCAGATGACCCCTCTCACTTCCTCACAGCAGAAGGACGGGCCTGCGAGCAACTCAGTCCATCATGTTGACTCCAACAGCTGAGCAACATCTGTTCATTAGACTTGACAGATGAAAGAGGCCTGTGAAGATGGGGGAACGAGGATGAGAACAGATCCAACAATCTCCCATATAATTATGAGGGCCTGATGTTATATATCAACCTGGTATGCCTTAGTGTTTTCATTCTGGTCTACATATGATCCGCACACAAGGCTGTGCAGATAGGTAGCGAGAACGGGAATTGTGAGTGGTAATCGAGGCGTTTGCTTCATCCGTCACGCTTCTTTCAGCTCCATTGTGAAGCACTGAAGGTCTTTCTCTCCATTACATTGTTTTGTTGCTTCTTATCCCAACCTCTGAAATGTCAACAGGAAAATGGGCACAAAGCATTGACATGGATGAGAACCGATAAATAACGCGGCATACATTAACCCCTCCCCCTCTCCGTTACCCCACATACGCCCCCCTCCACATGTACTCATGTGTTCATAAAAGACAAGATGGTATGGGGGATAAGGGCAAGATATACTCCAGTGCACAGCCCATACACATTTACGCATTTTAAGTTTGAATAACAAGACATGATTGAGCAAAAAGGAAGTATTGATTAAAAGACTAAGTCAAACGATGCCATAGCGGGGGCCTTAGAGTGACTTTATTGAAGATGTGAAGGCTTGTGTCAGAATACAGGCAGTGCGGATGGCCGTGAAGGGAATGGCTTTGATTTTATCACCCAGGGAAGCAGGTCCACCCAGGTCTTTGACAAATACTGTGGCCAAGAAGATGGATTAGTCAGCAAGTGCAGGGCTGAGACAGAAAAGAGAATTAAGTCATCACTATAGCTATCTGAAGTTCAAACACAACACTGAGTCCACTCCTGTCCTCTCCTTATCTCCCCTACAACAGCAACACTGGTGGCTGTGTGTGTGTGTGTGTGTGTGTGTGTGTGTGTGTGTGTGTGTGTGTGTGTGTGTGTGTGCGTGCGTGCGTGCGTGC
>JAUESE010000092.1:7226504-7240327 GCA_032274725.1 Malacoctenus triangulatus
TGTGTGTGTGTGTGTGTGTGTGTGTGTGTGTGTGTGTGTGTGTGTGTGTGTGTGTGAGTGAGTGTGTGTGTGTGTGTACAGTCCATTCCATGACTCCTAAACATTACTCATAACCTTTTTATTTGCGACCCAGCGTTGGAAATCACATATTCCTTACCATTTATCCTGAAAAATGACTGAGTTTGTCTCAGATCAGGGAGAGAAGCTTTCAGATTTGATTTAGTTGTATATTTTTTCTGTGAATAGGCAGAATTTGTGTATCAATTTGGTACTGAAGGCAAACTGCCTCTGTAGTACCTGCCTGTGACTGACAAGGCGATTTGAACTCAGACTGTAATAGGTGCTATAACCGCATTCTGATGCCAGTAAAGATAATATAGTCGAGAATCTAAACAGAGAGAGGAGGAAGGCCAGCAGTGAGGATTCACACTCACTTACAGCTGCTTTTCAAACTAACTTATTGTCCTTATCTGCTTTATGCCACGTTCCATCCCTCTTCCTCTTTACCATATCGCACTCTCTTCCGCTGATCCAGCATCTCAACCTTACCCTCTCCTGTCTGTTCACCTCCATCCCTCCATACCCTGTCCCTCCATCCATGCCAACTCCTCTGACACCCTACATTACTCTAGCTGCTTTGGGCACTGCTGCTGGACTGCTTCCCAGCGCCGGACGTCCTCCACGGGGAGAGTCAGAGTGTCACCGCAGATTAATGCCTCGCTCGCTGACTGATCAACTCCCGCTGGTCTGGAACCCGAGTGCACTGTGGCGTGGCCCAGATAGGGAGGTGATGCTATCCCAACTCATTGCCACTCAGGTGGTCCAGCCCGGAAAACTGTGATCTATGCATTTAATCTTCCAGGCAGTGTCACAATGAAGCAGTGGGATACTGTTGTGCGGAGGGCTTTGACAGGTCTGTGAGCAGCGGAGAGTAGTGAGTAGGAGGTAATCAAGCTAAGTGGCTGTTTATGAAGAAAGAAAATGGTGAGGTCACTTCTTGTGTGATTTAACTGCATATGCAAGACAAACATCGTGTCTTGAGTGTATGTGCACGGGCAACATCTTTAAAGAAATATATCCTTCCTTTAAGCCCTGTCCTATTTTTAAATGCATGCCTCTTTCAAAATGTGAGCAATATGCCTGCATATTTAAAGCTATTCATTTTTAATGGGGGTGCTTAAAGGTTGAAAGGGAGGATGGAGGCAGATACACACATGTAGACATAGATAGGTTTCACCAATCATTACCTCATTAACTATATGGAAACATTCACCTGTCCACCTCACTCAGTCTCGTCCTTATCACACGTTTTTTAGATAGAGAATGAATATATCTGCATGTTTGACTCTTGTGAATTAACCACCTAAGCAGTGTCCGTCTCTTCAAGCCCCTCATTAACCGTGGAGGTAAGTGACATGGAAAACATGATTTTTTCCATATCTTAAAAGCTGCTGCAATATTAAAATAATAGGAGGTCATCTATAACCATCCCTCACCTCGGCATGATGATGTCTTTTCAAACTCAATTACACATTAGCAGGACAATTTCTCCCTTTATCTATCACACTTCATCAACTAGGGGCTGGCTGCATACTTTATCCTCCTCATTAGCAATCACTCCATCATTCACTAATAATGGCCTATCAACACTGTCTCGATGACCAAAGTTACAGCAGGGGAGAATGAAATATTAACTTACGATGTTAACCCAGGGTCATGCTTTAACACTGCTGAATTAGATCAGGTTTAGTCGAATATGGCAATTCATCACATTTGAAGGAGCGCGCTTAATAGTCGAAGTAGATCGGGGAGAATTAAAAGGAAAACATCTTTTTTTTTAAAGCCACTCTGTGATTAAAGTCACAGTACAGTATAACTGCAACTTCAATTGGTGGCGGTGCGCAGAATAAAAATGAGGCTAAAAGGAATCATTTAGGGGTTGTTTAGCACATGGACAGACTGCAGTTAGGAGCAAAAAATAAAGAAAAGAAGTAAGCAAGGGCCCAAGGCAGACACCTTGGTTTATGTGGCCCACCATTACCATAAATGGATGCTGACTGCCTGCAGTCAGGACCAATACACTATCTATAAGGGTTCATTTCTCTCAAATTTACTTTGCCGCTGGTGTGACGGACGGTCGCTAGTCTTAGCAGCCTAAATCAGTTCACTTTCACATAGCTCTTCAGGCATGCCCGCCACAGCCAGAGGTGCATGCAGTGACTGTCACATCCCCACCCTCTCTTGTCCACTCCCATTACCTACACAGATGCCATGGCAAATGGCTTGCTTGAGGTTATAGACGAGGGTCTGCTGTTTTATATTCATGTCATGATGGTGGAGTATTGGGAGCATTCGTTCAATAGAGCTGCCACGTGAGAAACATTTCCTAAGGCTGGTGTAATGACGATTATAAAATGAGGTGAGAACTATTATCTGTCTCTCCTGCACTCTCAAACACACACATATACACACATAGTAAATGCTCACACCTGCCAAAAAAGCACTTAAGTAAGACTGTCAGGGTGAATTTTGATACTGCTTGATTAGTACTTTGCATAAGGAATGTGTTCGTTTCTTAAGGGCCACAACCAATGTCAAACCGACACTTGAGAATCAACCGGCGATTAGCGCGCCTCCTCACGTAAACCTAGTTTTCCCCAAACTACCTGTATGTTCTCTGGGGCAGCCCTTTTTTTGCAAAACAACTTAATCTACACTTTGGATTCATTTTATGATGTACTGTAAAATGTGGCACCATCTTGTTGTGCAGTTCGACCAAGTCATTATCTCTTTGACTTAGCACATACATTTTCTAGAAGAGTGGTCTGTTGCTCAATAATGCAAATGAGTTCTTTAATCTAAGCCTCCCTTAAACTGGTAATTAAATAAATGATTTATAGTTGTGTGCGAGGCAATAACACTTTGTATGCAAACTATAACCTGATTGGTTGGATGTGATGTGTTTCTTCAATATTTTATATTAAACAGATAATATTTCAGGCTGCACTCTGTAATTGGCATTAGTTCTGCAGTGCAGAAGAGTCATCTCCGCCGCTCTCAAAGTTTCACTGCTGAATTTCGATTCGCATTGCTTCACCCACTCTCATCCCCTCTTAACAGTACAGCCGCATGTGGACATCCCAAACAGGGAATTATCTACTATTTGAGCTCACCTTGTACTCGATTACGAGGTCAAGGCCCTGCACCTGCTACTCCAGGTGTAAAGAAAGACCCTGATGATGCACTCTTAATGATTTGCCAGACGGAGAGGGCACTCCATGCTGCTGCATATTTTACAACCGTGTAAAGTCTGGTCATTACCATCCATCTTTGTATATGTCAGGATTTAGAGAGTATGCTTGCTGTTAGTCTTTCCCTGTTCGGGAAGAGGTGTGTAATCAACAAAAACTGTCTCGATCCCTAAACATGAGTAATGTCTTGTGAGTCCACATGGTCCGAGCGGCAGTGAAGCATTACACGCTGATAAAAGTCGTCCAGTCAATGATGTAGGGAAATGTGCCTCATGTATAGCTTAATATGATGTTGGCACTCTCACGGTGTACAAGGGTCATAATGACAGCAGAGTTATTGATGAATGCATTATGCAAAAAACACATTATTCAGCCCGTTTTGTGCTGATGACTATAAAAATGCTCTGTACATACCCATCATGGTTTTTCCACAATATCCTCCAGGTGTGACTCTTCATGTCGTGTACTCTCTCACAGAAAAGAAAATTAACCTTCTGATCATAAAGTACTTGGAAAGAATAAGCAAAACTTGAGGTCATTTAGCTCAAAAAGAAAAAACCTATCATGAGCAACGTTGTGAAACACTCGTCACATGCCAACATCTGCTCAGTCTGCCCTTCAATTCAGTCGCTTTGGCTCTGCCGCACACTCCCTGACCTTAATGTCCTTTAAGTTCGACTTATCAGTGAACAAAATTCGCTCCAGGCTTGAGACACCACTGCGTTTTTAAAAAGAGTGCAGCTATATTAATCCCAAGCAGAAAATCAATTCATGAATTAATTGTCAAGCATGTCTTGCAGATCAATCTTTGACTATTACCACAGCAAGGGAACACTGGAGACAGCATGTCTATTCATATCAGCTAGCAGCAAAATTGGAATGGTTTTAACCTGTCACTCAAGTAAAGACTAAATCTTTTGCCAATATGCCTTGGGTGGCATTGATGTAAAGTGATATGTAATGTATGTGGGTTTTCAGATGTGCATGTTTATTTATTTATGTCCTAGATTTAGAATGCATTTTCTTAATTAAAGTATCTTTCCTTTGCTCGACGATCTGTCTCATATTTTCATGATCTGCTGGCTCAAGATGGCGATGAGAAATAATTTCAAACAAGACAAAAAGCCAAAACTGGATCGTAGCTGAGTCCCATGGAGCTGCATATCCATGTGCGCCGTGTCCCTGAGCCAGCCGCAGCATTGTGACATAGAATGTAGCTCCTGTCGGCACTGTCCCACAGGGGCTGTATGTGAATGTAAGCTGGATTGGACTGGACACACCCTGCCAGGTTTCTAGTTAAAAACTCTATGTTATGCCCAGTTGAGACCATGTGTGAAAAGTGCAGGTCACTGAGAGGAGAATTCAAGGGAACGGGGATGCTGAGGTAGCAATCTGGACGGGCCTGTGTGCTTGGCCTGCGGATATGATCGTGGGATCATATCTAATACAGACATTCCCTCTGTGCGTGTCGTGTGCATGAAAGGGCAATTTGATTTCATGCCCACACCTGATTTCATGGACTTTGTGTCAACTTCACATGGCAAAATATGTTGAAAAAAGCAAGACTGCTGCTGGTAAATGGAGATATTTACACAGCATGACTTTCACCTGTCTGGCAACATTGTACAACAGTTTCTCTTTGTCATGTGTAAGAGTACATATATACGTGTAGGTCTGTTTATGTGCCCACAGATATATCCAGTCATTGAAGTTCTCCATTTCTGTGGATTTGTTGAAATAATTGCAAGACTGAGGGAGCCTTTAATATAAACATGAACATTTAACCATACATTATAGTAAGAATAGAGAAAACTACAATGTAGCATTGCTGAGGCTCTTCAAGTTTTGGATGTGTTCTCTGTCATGTTACAAGAACTGCAATTGCAGGTTAAAAGTTCAGCCAGCTTTTGGCCCCGTTCATGGTTACTATGGAGAAGCACTATTGATTCTATAGAGAAAATCCTATAACCAGCCACAGATTCCACCTCATCATCTCTCTCTAAGTCCACGCTCCTCGTCACACTAACCTCCGTTTGACCTCTGACCTGACTCTTGCTGTATCACTGCCCACTGGTCCACTTCTTTGACCCTTGCATTATCCTCACACTGTTCAACTTTTCATTTACACCCTGACCTCCCCTCTCCTCAGCCTAAACTCATCTCTGGTGACGGACCTCGATTGACATTAATAACACCACAGAAAAAAAGGTTAATTAAGACGAACTGTTCCCTCCCATTCGTCAACACCAGCTGCTGTGCAGCAGTAGCAGAACGACCTTATTTGGACACAACAGAAAGATCCAGTCAATTGAGAAATGTTCAATTTTGATAACAAAAGCTTTGTACCTTTTTGGTAAAACATTATTCCAAAAGGTTTTTATTGTATTTATCACTTTCTGAAGTTAATAATGTAAACGTTTTGTAGCTTCACACGCATCAGAGAAGAATATTTTTTGGCCGTGACTTGACAGTTGAATTTTGAATTATCATCATGCAATTCATTGGTAGAAAATAACTGATAGCATATTTCACTTTATACTGAGTAAGTGACCTGTGGTAACAGAGGAGACTGCACGTAGATGATGATGAGTAATAGAGGAAAAGTATGAAAAATTAGAGAAACCATTAAGCGTAATAAAAATCTCTTGAGGATCTAAAGTTTCTCAGATCATCATGAACAAACTCTGTTGAAATTGCGTCTCATGCAATTAATTTTTCTTTTCTGCTTTTTTTTAAGCCTCAAAAATGTGGGGTTTATGAATGTCTCTTGATTAATTATATTTAAAGAAAAATAGAAATTGCAACGAGAGTATATATTGGTTTAAGGCTCTGTCATGCTGCAGTCAGCTTCCTTAAGGAGTCGGAATGAGACAGCTGGATCCACAACGCCAGGAAGGAAAAAAACTCAGGTTGGAGTAAAATACATAAACAAAGCGATGACAAACATCTAAATATTGAGACTGGAGGGGATTTCAAACTCTCTTTATCTTGGCTTTTATTTTCTCTCTGTCTTTATCTCCATTGGGATTCTCCGCTTTGATCTTTGAACCTGTAAAATTCACACGCACAGGCTCTCCTGACAGTAAGAGAAGAGCCAAGTGTTGTGCACAGGCGGAGTGAGGGGGTGAGCGGAGGATTAGAAATGCAGAACATGGACGTCAAGGGCAGAGGAGGCAGATACAGCTGGAGGCAGCCTATCTGAATATAGGATGCTCTGGAACTGCTCCTAAACTAAACAACCATGTTCCAAATGATGAAATGATAGAGTGAACACTTGTAAATGGATCAGAAATATTTCTCGTCCACAGTACATCATAGCTGCAATTGCGTAGGAATGATTTTTGGCCTGTTGGATAAAGGGGCAAAAAAAAAAAAGAAAAGAAAAAAAACGAAAAAAGATTGAAACATAAAAATGCTTATGTGATCTAAAATAGAAACGTTTATATTTTGAAGTACCAAAACACAAAAGACACTTTAGAGGTGAACTGCATCAGGTTGCTTTCGAGCTGACCTTCTCTGTGGGTGGATTTCAGTTTATTGCTGTTGTACCACTGTATCATTTAATTTGTCTGGGCTTTCCTCTTGCCTCTCCACTCTTGAGGCAGTGATTCATTGTGGTGGCAGCGTCGTCAAATTATGGCTCTTTTTATACTGGGTTATTACCTGGCGGGGCTTTTTTTTTGTCAGTGTTGGTAATTTTTTTTTTTTTTTACCTGCTTTATAATAGCATAAATTAGATCAAATTAGCAGGCTCACAAAAATAACCAGAGAAAAATAAATGATGAAAGACGGAAAAGAAACATCAATTAAACTTCGAAAACTAAAATAGCAGCTGAAACCTGACATGAATTAATCAACTAAATAAAGGATAAATAATTCTGTGTCACAAAAAGGTTATCAATTATTAATTTTGCTAACTGATATTCTCAGTCATTAAGTAACTTCACCTTCAAAAAAAAAGAAAAATACAGGCAGCCAAAGCCCTGTGTCACTTAAAAAGTAAATTTAGCAATAAATGAATATTCAAGCCAAAAAAAAAGAGAATTTTTCTTCACAAAAAAGCCGCTATTTTCTGTTTTCACAGAGAACTGTGGACACATATACACAAAGGTGTGGAGGAAGAAACAGTCAATTGAATATTTATGGATGTTTTCTTTCCACTGGTCTGAAAGAAGACATGTTGTGAGGGCAAAATAGCCTAAAATCTCAAAACTGACAGGTTGTATGAAAAGTTTTTGCTTGAGGTTTTCCTGCATTAAATTTCCCAAAAGATGTCAGGATAACACTCCATAAATAGTTGACAAAAACCTATATTGAAAAACCCTGTAAACTTGGACAGCAATACGTATATGTTGTCCAACTAGTTCACTTCTTGCACTGTGATTGCAAAGCTGCAAACGATACATTGAACAGTAGTTTCTGCCTTTTTCCCCCCTGTGACTTGCACCATACTTCAATCATCTGATAGTCTTCATTTGAACTGGCTTCACATTTGATTGGTCAGCATTAACTCTCAGTCATTGAAGTAATTTTTTGTTTAGAAATGACCAGAAACAGCAGAGGTGGTGTCAGAATTGTCAGACAATCAGGAGCTAGCGCTCCAGTGATCCTGTCGCTCAGTGCAGAACATTCACATGACCGTGTGCCACTGAGCAATCTCCCAATTTTCCAACGTTTCCAGCCACGCGCACGGTGAACTGAGTCGGCTGCGTTCTCGCTTGCCTGCTTGGAGAAGATGACTGGACTTGCGTCTGGTTCCTTGCTGTGCTCACACAGATGGATAAAGCCAACCAAAGTGCATGAAGTCTCTGACTGAAATTTGATTGTTCCAATATAAACAAAAACAAAGAAAAGTCCCAATTTAACATACTTTATCTTTCTTCTGCGCCAATGCGCCCACCTTTATAAAAACAAAAAACCACAAATTCTGTATCTGCCCAGAAGAGCACACATCTTTCAGGAAAGGTCGCGTTCAAATGACACATTCTGTCAGTTCACTTGGTTGGCTTTTGGCAGTAACTGAGGCATGCACTATAACCAGAAAATCCATTGAGCATGCTGTACCAAAGTATGCCGGAATGATCACCATTGAGAAGCATCATTGCTTGCCTATTCTGCCATGCCTTCACATTGTTTCTTATCCTTTCTTTCTTATTGCCAGAGGATTAAGTGATGCCTTATACCCCATGCCAAGGCCTTTCTCCAAACAAACCATTCACAAACAGAAAAAGCAATCAGGCAAATGCAGTTAGCATACAAAGAGAACTGAATGCTCGGCTATAGACTGTGAAAAGACATTTTAAGACTCACTGTGCTTGTTAGGGATCCAGGGCATGAATATTCATTTACCCAATTTTCCCACTGTGTGTGTTATTCATTCTTCATTTTATTATGCGTCGGTTTTTGCAGACACAATTGAGAAAACGCATTTCTCATAATCATGCTTGCATTTTCTTCTGCAGTGTGCATGACCTTATGCACATGTACATATAATACTCATTAAAACATGACACAATAATTGTGTCCACTAATTTCACCACACGTGTCTCTGAAAGTTGTCAGGGAAAAAACAACACAAAACAGAGGCACACTCGAGCTACATTTCCAGTAGTTGTGCGTATTCTCAGGCTCAAAACTGTAGCAGGAAAGTTTTGGACTATGATGCACTTCACCAGCTGGGAGATGATGCACGGCCTCCACTATCTCCAAATACCAGTCACTCGTTATGGATAAGGAAGCTTTGTAAACACCAGTGTTTAACTTATTCATGCTGCCCAAAGAAAACCTGTCTGATGATGCGCACGTTCTTTCTTTAGGTAACAAGTGAATTATATCGAAATGCAGCAGCACGTCGTTATTTGCCTCTCCTTTGACCAGAAAATTGAGTTTTAACTCTGTGCATCTATTTCATTGTTGTGTAAGTGACACAATCATTGTGGTAACATGGGTTTAGTGGTTCTTTGTTATGGTTTTTCAGTGGCTGATTTCCTCCCCGAAACAGACATGTGTAACTCGTGCCTGGCGTCTGTCTTCATACATGGCAGCCAAGTGGCTCAATTTGATGCAAATGCAAGCGTGTGTATCCCCTGCTGGTTGTCCTTAGGTGAAGCTGACATGTGTGATGAAAGATGCTTTACAAATACATGAGGTTAGAGACACGGGGTGAAAGGTGGCATGAGGACAATGACGTGCCCATCTTGTTGTCGCAAATGCTCTCTCTGCTCATGCATCATGAATGCGTGTTAGTTTGTCGAGTGACTCTTCTTCTTGGCTTGTCCATTGATACATGCACAGATATGAGTATGCACAAATAGACATGAATTTTCAACACATGATCCAACACCCCAAGGGTTCGTGTAGCAAGTTATTGAGCACAGTGACTATTAGGTCATCTACAAATCTCCTGCCATCTTCATAGAAAAGCAACAATTACCATCAGATCCTTTGCTTTCAGTCCTCAGTATGTTTGCCTTGTGTTTTGTTGACTTGAGTTTGTTGTCTCACCTTGATTAAGTTGAATGGACTTTCGTGAAATATCTGTGTGACAGCTTTCTTAACAAAAAACGGTGGCTTTGTTACGTTAGACTCTGAATGTGTCACCTGCCGGAAAGTATATGAGTCACTGAAGCAGGAGAGGATGAAAACAGACGTAAATAATCCTAAAATAGAGTGAACAGGATTTTGTGATTACTGAACAATAATTCCAAGAGCTCACAAAATATATCATTTGGATGGGAGTGTATCTGGGATGCCCAGAGGGCAGACGCAAAACCTTGATGCCAAACTTGTTTTGTAGGTGTAGACAGTCACTGTCAGCGCAACCCAAATCTGGTGTCTGCTGCATTGACAGCATGTGGCCTTGCTGAAGGCAAGAATAAACCTTTAAGCAGACAGTTAAAAAACTTCAAACCAAGAGACGTTTTACCTTGAGTGCTTCACTGTCATAGTTAGGGAAATTATGGTCTTTACTGTTCTCCTGAGGCTTGCCATTCGAGCATTGTTTTAAGGCACACGTTCAAAGCTATGCCGGCTTAAACTAAATAGGCTTCAGTGCAGCTTGGTACTGCTAAGATTGTTTAAAGGTACAGCAGTTTGTGGTTGTTGAGTGACCAGGGCTTTCTCTGTGCATATGCAAACCCAGTTTTAGTAAAATGTACCAAAGTCAGTTCCTTATGATTATTTTTTTTCCTCAGAATTGAGTCAGGATCTGCTGTGTCCTCAGATTTGCAGAAATTTGTCTGTTGGGTGACCGAAAAATCTAGAAGTGACCCACTAACTTACCTGCCTGGGACCTTTATCACACTGCAGGAGTCTGCAACCTGTGACTCTTCAGCCTCTGTGTGCTGGCTCTTTGTGGCTTTCACAAAACCAGTGTAAACAGTTGTTTTCATTCAGTATTGTGCTGCAGACAACATTGACATATGTTACACTTGAATTCTAAATTTTTCCTAAAACCATTCTGCCAACTAAGAGAAGCATCTTTTATCTGCCTGGTGCTTTTTGTTGCAAGTGATTAGGTGATTGTTGTGTCGTTTGTGACCCTGGCGATGAGAAAGCCCCAAAAAAAACCAACCCAAAAACTGTAAGAGTTTGCATGTGAAAACATTTGATTGTTTCATTGCTGGCAACTTTGGCAAAGAATGGCTCTTTGTTTGCAAGCTGTTTTGGTGAGTCAAAGATGGTCAATATTTAGGGTTTGAAGTCTCAAGTGTCATCCTATTGGATCAATTCAATGCTGCTTTGTAGTAATTCAAAGAAGAAAACATGAGCAAATGTGAAGTTGTCGGTACTACCCACCATCGTTCATGACTCACTGTCTATTTTGGGCTTTATTTTACCTTTAAGTAAAATAGTTTTCTTAAGTGGTTCAGGGAGTATAAGCCCTCCTTTGTATTCGGTGTGTTTAATTGATGGGTAAAACTTGCACAACCATCTGCCTGAGAAAATGCTTGTTTTAAGGCCTTTGGTTGCACTTTCTCAGTGAATTAAAGTCATCAGAGACTGCTCTAATTGTGAAAATATCAGATGCTCACGACTCATTTTAAAGAACTGAGGTGTCCATCAGTCTGTGTGGAAGCCTCCCCCAGGGAACATTCCCTCTGTTTGAAAGAGAAGAGACATATGGGAATGTCCATGTGCCAGCATCCTTATGTATGCAGTTTTCTCTCTCTTTGCACTAGCTGTTTCTCTTGTCGCGGATGGTATTACACATCAAAAGTCAGCTTATGCTCTGCAGGTGTGCCGTAATACTCAACAGATCTTCAGCGTCTTATGCTAGGATTAGAAGTTGTTTTGATTAAGTAAGCTTTAGGTAACTTGAGAAATAATCGACGGCATATGTCCCCTTGCTTCGGATGAGAAGTTTAGTGAGCTGTTGGAACGTAAAACATTGGCAGAGTTCAAGGGTCTTTAGGGGACATCCTTTTGAACCGGACTGTGCTCATTCTAATACACTGGCCTTGAAATTGCCGACAGAACTTTGATTGTCTGTGTTTGGTATCAGACTCTCATTACATTACTGCTTATTGCCCTTCACTGGAGTGTCTGAGGCAAACTCAATTTAAATATCTCAGTGTCGCTATATAAAACAGAAACATATAAACCTGCATCCTTATCTTTTTTATATAACATTTTGGTGCAGATTGGTTTTTCAACATCGTGAGCTAAATGGAATAGTGAGTGATTCAGGATAAATGAAATATTTCATTACCATTATTTGTTTTTTTTTGGGCCCTTCTAACTTTTTTATGTAGCATTTTTTCTCCTGTGCACTCGATTGGCTGCGGCTTTCTTTTTCTCCAAGTCACCGTACACTCACACCCTACCACGAGCTGTAACTGCGGGTCTTTAAATTCATCACACCCACTCACGCACCTGCTTTTCATCTGATTTTCACTTGTATTTCCCAGCCCTCTCTTTCCATTCCGCTGTGAGATTATCATACCTTTTGCAAGGTTTGTTAGCCCGCTTTTCATACCTGCAAGTCAGTGATGATTTGGATATATTCAGTGGACTATTGTTGAGCTCGTCAGGGATCGACAATGAGGAAACATTCTCAGAACTGCCAGACTTCATAAAATATTTCTTTTTGAAAACTCGACTCATAGTTTGCCCAAGAAGTGTCATGTCATCCCTGCTCCAGATACTTTCCCCCAGGAGGCGTTAATTCCAGCCTCCAACATCTTCAACCATCTTCTCAAATGTGCCCAGTGTCCACCTGAGGCCTACTACAAATTAGCTTGCACACCATTTGAATAGTCAGAGGCCTGCTAGCCATCAGCCTTATTCCTGGTCAGAAGCCTCGGGCCTGCAAGCTTCAAACCTGGAGGGGGTGAATGCCTCACCTCAGCCTGCTGCCCAAGAATCCTCAGCTCCTGCTTGTTCTTCATACTCCTATAATTTCACACTGACGCTGAGGCTCGAGGTTTCTGATTGTTGTTGGGAAAGCAAAACTCAGTTACTGGGACACATTATAAATTTTGCATTGGAAGCAATCTTCAGGTAATATCTAGGTAAGCTGTCCTTATATCTTGGCAAAGCTATCTTGTCAAACCACATTTAAGTATTAGGAAATGCTACAGCTGTGCATAATTCCCAAAGCAATCTTTGGAAGTTTCATGCTCATCTGAATATAAATTATTGGGGCTTCAGTAAGGGCCATCATCACTGGAGGTTATCCCTTAAATATTTAGGTGTTGGTGAGTCAATATGAGTGTTGGATTATAAGGATGTAAATGACGAACATAAGAAAAAGTCTGGCTGCTCAACTTTTTGTCCCATAGGGCCTGTTTATCTTCACTTCTCTCTGCAAGTCTGAATTTAAATGAAATTCATGTCCGTGGGCCTTTCAGCTTCTTCTTTTTTCAGGCCAGAAGCTTTATAGTATAATTTTTTTTCACTTCAAGCAAAAAATAAACCACAAGCTGTTGTCTCGGCATGTTTTGGTAAGGTTTTAAGCTCAACAAGGCTGTCAAGAGGGTTGTTTTCTTCAAAGATGAACAAAGAAAAAAAAAACTAATTTATCAAAGTACAAATACTACGTATATATCTAAAAACATGATTTTATGTGTAAGTAATTGAATCATAAAGACAAAGGATTGGTTAGTCTGTGTGTGCCAAAATCAGTCTCATACAGCAGGTGTAACACAATATTATTGCATCAAAACATGCATGAAGCAAGATGATTTTGGCAATGAGTTTTTTGGAGTACCTCTTTCTGCAAAAGAAAGTGTGAGATTACTGAGCAGCGTAAAGAGTCCCAGAAATGGAATCGCAATGGGGGTTCTTACATATTTTTTCAGGCCACCGACTCCTTTGAAGGGAGGCACTTTTCAAAGGGTGATTTTTCAACTGTTACATGAAGCATGCCATAAGTTTAACAAACAGTTTTTGAACACATCGAAACACATCGTTGTTAAGACCCTTATTTTCTTCACAGCGTCTACACTTGTTAGTTTGTATGTTTCCTTTGCTATCAAGTGATGCTTACAAGAAATGATGAAGTGTGTGTGTGTGTGTGTGTGTGTGTGTGTGTGTGTGTGTGTGTGTGTGTGTGTGTGTGTGTGTGTGTGT
>JAUESE010000092.1:7249944-7266538 GCA_032274725.1 Malacoctenus triangulatus
TGACAGACCAGGCATTTATTTGAGCAGAGACTGCTGCTGAAGCAGGAAGGACGCAGCAGCGCGGCGGTGGCAGCAGCAGCGGCGGCGGCGGCGGTAGCAGCAGCAGCAGCAGCAGCAGCAGCACTCAGCTTTGCTCTATCACTCAGTGCCTCCACCACAGCTGGAGACAAGGTGGACACAAAGAGGCGGAGGCAGAGGGGGGATACACACTAGGAGCACAACACCTCTCCAATTGCCTCAACCAGTGTGATTTCTGGAATATTATGTTGGCTTCTTCAGCTTTGCCTTGCAGAATATCAGTTCCCTTATCCTTCTGATGTTTTTTCAGTCCATCTTTTCTGGCTTGATTTGAAGGAATATTCATGGCAACGGAAAGCATGGCTTGAATGAGAATCAGTGCCTGTCTCTTTACAGGTCAGACATTAGTATCAGCAGAAGACTCGAGAGGCACTGTGCACATTATGCGAATCTCCTGAGTGCTCCTCTGTGATCTCTGGTGGTTTCATCACAGCTCTCTGTCTCGTCCAATGGAAAGAAGTCAGGGGAGTTATTACATGTGTACAGATTAAAAGTTTTGATCCTTACAGGCTACAGCTTTTATGTATTTTGTTTTTTTACTTTTTCCTGTCAAGCAGTTTTTTTTCTTGACCAAAGTGTGACTGCAGGGAAGAAGCCGAAGAGCAAAAATCCCTTCTTCCTTGTACGGAGCAAAAAGAAACTTATCTTCTGCTTCATTTGCTGTTTGTGACACCTGTGCTTTGAGAGACAACCAGGAAAGATAAGAAATGGATTGGTGAGTAGCATGAGTTATGTTCCACTAAAACTGAAATTATCTGTTAGTTTTTGTCTTTTTGTGACATTTGTTATGTGAAAGTGCAAAGTCTTTATGTTGTGTTACAATCCAACTGCAGCAATTTTTTTTTAGGCATTCATGTTTTTATATAACGTCAAATATGCAGAATGTGGCAGGCAGACTCTCTCTATATCTGAATGCAACAGCATCAGTTATTTGATCATTTTTTAAGCTTTGCTTGTTGGGTTTGATTCATTTGGCACGCTAACATGAAACTGACAGGCTAACTGTTGCATGGCCCGGCTTCTTACCCTAAATCAGTGTCTTGTAATTTCGTTGCTAAGCTACAGTTCCCTCCTGTGAGAGTAATCATGCTGCCTGTCACCGGTGACATGATTTACTGTGTTTGGACATCAGCATATTTCATTACTTTGGGTCTGAGAGCTCCGGTTGAACAGTTATGCCCAGATACATGGTGAAAAAATTGTTTTTGCTTGTCCTTCAGGTCTCTGCAGCTTGTGGCTGAACATAGCCTGCTGAATGGTGCGACTGCACTCACTGTCAGGGCTTTGCAATGGTAAATGAGTTGTGGGAGCACACATCACCATTCTTTATAGAACAGATAAAATGGCATCTGATGTTATTCAGCATTTTAAATATGATCTCCTAAAGCAGCAAAGTAGCTGTGTTGATGTCGGAAATAAAAAGGTAAATTGTCACTTACTCTGTGAATGTGTGGTCTCCTGTAGGAGATTTACTGCTTTGTTTACAGAATAAATTACTGCTTCGCTTGAGAGAAATGAAGATTGCCCCTGCTAGAAAACATGCCACTTCACCTGTGGCTCTTATTCATGTCATATGTGAAAAAATGGTTATTTGCCTCTTTTTCTGTTTAACCGAACCCCTTGAACTATTATGTCATACTCATGCAGTTGTAAAGTTCTTCTATACAAGCTGCAAATCAAGTGCACCATATGCTGACAGTCTGTGGGGTCAGCAGTCATTTTTTGGAGGGGTTTGTCTTTGTCTGCAGTGACGCTGTAAAAATTTGGGAGAGAATAGCAGAAGTCGATCAATAATGTGAAGCAAACCCAGTTTTTGGCCCGTTGTTTTTGTTTTGAAGGCTCTCGCATTTGTATTTTCGTGCCCGTAGGCATCTAGGAGCATTTGTGCATCTCGGTAATGCATTGTTTGTGAAAAAACAGCAATGTTTTTCATTTAGCAAAGTTTTTCTCAACCGCATTTCAAACTTGCAGAAAGAAAACAGACTGAGCTTCAGAAACTTGTGGAAGTTACTGAAATAAAAAAAAAAAAGTTTTGGTTGCTTTGTTTCAGATTCGTGGAGTTGCTTATCTTGGTGTCTTGGTTTCATTGTCGTGTTGCTGTGACACTTCAGCTGAGCCATTAGCACTGGGTGGGTCAGTGTAATGACTGATTCCTTCATTACATTTTGCTAATGGTGAATCTGTGAGTGGAAAGAAGATGCAGTATAATTTGCAGTGTGATCGCTGTTCTTGAAAGAAGCTGATCTTTGTTTAATGACACATAAAGCAGCAGAGAAAAGCGACAGGCATGCTCACAGCATCGGGCAAGTTGCACGTGAATCGAATTTAACATTTTAACAAGCGGTATCAGTGGCAAAGCTAACTAATTATCCGGTCGAGCTGGACTAAGAGATGGAAACTTTACGACTGTCTGACTGTCACATATGACAAAAGGGTGACAAATCTGCTCATAGAAACTTCATTAGATCCCTGAAACCAAGAAAATGAGCTTTTTTTCAGACTATGAAACTGCCAACACAAAAAGTGATAGATGCTACCAAAAATATTACATGAAATAAGAAATACAAGTCTTTAAATAGGCTGGAAAAGGCATTTTCTCGCAATGTTTTTTTTTAACTTTACATTTGGATTGCAAACAGGAAAGTTATTTTCTGTTTGAGAGTTCATGCATGTGAAATTTGTGAATTTCACTGAAAAGAAAGTAATTTTTAACTTGAACTGTAGAGTAGAGCAAACATTTTTTAATAAACACTTTCTTTTTGTATTTCTTCATCCTTGAACTGCATTTCAAAAGACTCATTCCCAGCATAATGAAGTATGTAAAGACAGATTTAAAAATTATAGTAGCCGAAATCATTCGAAGGGTTACAACCAGGAGGGATTTTGTTAAAGGTCATTATTGCACAATTGGACAAACTGGCAGAATTTTTTTATTTTTAATACCAATTGCATTTAAAATGTAACTAACAAACAAGCAACAGTTTGTATGACTTGTTTCTCTTGGTAATTAATTGCAGGTCTTGGGAATATTGACAAATCTGTTCATGTTGCTTGAGCCTTCCAGAAATTTTTATCTTGAAACTGAAAGATTTACTCCAACCCAATTATAGAAACATACATTTATTCTTTTATGTTTGTTTGTGTGTGTGTGTGCTTCAGGGGGAGGGGAGCTCTGCTGTCTTTTCTGAGACACACAATTGGTGGTGGGGGGCTTTAGGGAAGAAGGTTGGGAACCACTGTCCTGAAGGATTTGAGCACTGTTGGTGGGCGTTTTCTGTTTACCACCGCCGCACTGCTGTGTTACCCACAGGCGTGTTGAGATAAGAGGGAGCATTGCAAACACATTTAGATTACGGCGTCATCTGTTTGTACACAATCAGGACCTCTGAGATGCCGGACAAGTGCTTTATCCCTGAGAGAGCACATGGTGATGAGCCAGTGTGCACAACCCTTGTCGCTACTTATGATTCTCCAAGCAGTGAGGTGATGATGAAAGACGGGTAATTGCTGTTGATTAGGATATTAGAAAAGGCATTCACCCATGCATAATGGAATTATGTGCGTCATCAAAATCAGAGAAAAACATACTTCACGTAGTTCAATTGATAAATTCTTTCCGTCAAGATGGGATCACTTGAAAAAGTCAGCGGAACTTGAATCATTCACCCACCATTCATTATCCAAGGATTTGTGCCTTGTTGCATTGTGGCAGACGACCCTATGTCAGCTGGAACTGAATACATGAATGATTGTGGTGGTGTGACACAGTATTGCAATCACGCATTGGTTGTTATTCTTAGTTTGTACTGTTTAGCCATCAGCCAGTAAGCTAACAACTGCATATACTCCACACAGATTGGGAAAACAATACAAGATTGCATAATATTGGTTCTGATTTTTTTCCCTTTTTTTCCCTCCCTGCTTCTTACAAACCCAAACTGCGCTAAACCAGCAGCCCAATGGGGAACTGAGAGCATGCCAGCAGCGAACAATAGACTGTCAGCCATTCTTTTGAAGCTTAATCCAGCACAAATCCCACACCAAAAACATTAGTCTCAGTAGCAAGCATATGTGCCATATATTATTGAACAAGGAAAACAATAGGAACAGCATCAAAAACAAGTGAGACACAGAAGCACACTGGTGGACCTCTAGAGTGATCCACAGCTGGCTTCTACCTAAATCTACTGTGTACTCTGTGCTGGTAACTACAAACTATGTAATACATATACATGCACTAAAGTTACAGGTGTGCTTTTCTTCTTTTGACCTGATGCATTATGTTGTTTTAATTTACTGAACTTTTCCCTGCTGGTGCATTTAATTGCCAAATGAGAGTGTGATATCTGTTTTTATTTGACATTTTTATACACTCAGTTTTTCATTGGTTAGAACAACATTGTACTTCATAAACAAGTCAAGTTCAGCCACATCATCTACACCATTTAATGTGGTGATAAATCTTGGAGTGCTTTTAAAGGCAAGTCCTCATCACAGTGGCCATCAGTGGAAACGTCGAGTGAACCGAACACGTCCAAACAATGACAAATGTTTTTGTGTGTCTCTGACTTGTAGGATTCAGTCAGTCAAGTAAAACAAAACAAACACAAATGACATTCCATATTTATGAAATTCATTATACCTCCTTCAACCCCCCCAAAAGAAATTTATTGACTAATAAAATAATAACCAAACTATTATTGGTTGTGTTTCCTGCTGAAAATCTCTGAATTCCCTCTGAACAGATGCTCTCTGTCTCATGAGCAGTGTTCCTGTGTTCCCTGCAGAGAACTTTAAAACCCCTGTGATTACTGGAGGATTGTCTCCCAATTAACATCCTGCAAACCCATTTTTTGTGTTTTCCTGTAAATCTATTCATGCATGAGCTAAACTATGTAATAATCCCTGTATCTGTCTAGGATAAAGTCACAGACCAAGCAGTAAACCTCTCTGAATCCGCTCCTTCTCAGACTATGTTTCTGTGCTTATACCCACACTGCACCCCCCTCTGCTCAACGGGTGAAGTGGCAGGTATCACATGCTGTCAGGGAGCTGAGGACAGGCAGAGTGAAAGAGGGGAGTGACCTGCTCACTCATCTATGGCTTGCTGATGTTGCCCTTTCCAGCTTAGCGGTTGTATTGTGGATCAGATGCAAAGAAGTTTAGGAGGTAACTGAGCTGGAAGCTTCTGACGCCTCCGTCGCAGCACACATGGCAAAAACTTTTCGTGTGGCCTATTGGAAGTTTCAGTGCAGTTTGTGAACACAAAATGTGTTGAACACAACCTTTAAGTAATTTACCAATGAAAAGATAATTCAAGACACTGATTGATCGAGACTTTACAGAAGTAAGCATGTTTCACTTGTGATCACAAAATATATTATACTTTTTAAAATGTAGTTGTGAGGAAAATCGGCATCAGGCATAAAAGTGACATAAAATATGAAGATATTGTGGAAGTGCCTGATCAAAGCCAGACTGAAAGATTTTTCAGGGGGCAGCAGGAGACTGAACCAAGATCGAGAAAGACAGAGAGTCAGCACCCAATCAATAGGCTGATGCATCCGGGACAGAAACATTCTTCATAAGCAAAATTACTGTTTATTAGGAGTCTCTAAGTCACATTGCATGAGAGGAAACAAGGACAAACACTCTGAGATGGCTAATCATCATTATAGTGATTGATTAATTGTCATGTTGAGTGCCCTCACTGGAGGGAATTTTACCATGATACAATATGCACTCAGGCAGACTCTGTTATGGCAAACTGTTGTGCTGGAAATTGTGATAAATCAAGTTAATATGCAGGTAGTTGAAATTTACCTCCTACCAGTAGGCTCAGACAACAGTTGTTTGTAGATCAACAGTGCTAATTGTTCCTGTATTTGCGGACTGTGTTTAGTTCTATCTGGTGAATTTACTTAGCCATCACGCTAAGCTCGAAAATTCCTCCAAAGTGCTCCGATTGCAGTGAAGCAGCTGCTGTTAAACCACCTCTGAAATGTCATCTTCTGATGGTGATCGTGGCTGCCAGCTGCATGCTTCTGTGCTGAATGTATACTGCATCTACAACATCTTGTGGCACTCTGTGAGACTCCGTCGCTGCTACAACCTCTTAAAATCAGTTTGCGTCGGCTAACATAATCTTTGCACACGATGACTGGACTGCTCATTTAAAAATCCGAAATAAATGAGGCGTGCTTTGATTTTCAACAATCTAATCGGACAGGTCCTCTCGAAGCTACCGCGTAAAGGTCTCTTCCCCAAGCCTCCGCTGTACCTGCTGCCATCTGGAGTAGACGTCTGAGAGCGTGGGCTTGTCTGCACAGGTCAGGTCTGCCCTAATTAGTATTTCATCATAATTACGGTTAGACCTCAGACTGACAGCTCCATTTAAATGTGTGTAATGCTGCAGGTTCAATGACTGAATGGAAATATCACTCTGACATAGTGAGAGATATCACTTCTCAGTGTGAAAGACATAAAGAATTGCTGACAGACTGGAGAGGGTGGCCTTTAATTGCTGCCACAAATGAAAAACATACAGCGAGAGGTGAATAATTCAGAGGAAAATTACAATAGGAAAGTAAAATAAATGCCACTGATAATCACATCTCTTGCTTCCATCCGATTAGGAACAAATCAATTGGCTTTGTATCATCAGATATTTTAAACCTTCAGTTTTTATTTGCTCTTTGAGATTGGTGATTAACAAAGATGCTGTGAACATAATGAGATCTAATTCCTGTTACAAGCATAGTAAATAAGGCCAAATGCTGGGAAAGACAAAAATGTAGCTTACTTTGGCAATACACTGCAACAAGCTTACTTGACAACTGTGTTAAGACAGCCAGTGTACGCAGAAAGAGGGCTGCTTAATCGGAGCGAGGCCATCAGAATTCCCTCGGGGCTACATTCCCCTGTTGATTGAACTGAAAAGCAAATCTACAGAGACCTAATTTTATCAATTTAAAAGTGATTATTAGCAAAGTAAATTTATGTTGGGTTTTTTTCCCCGGCTGCATCACACTGCACATTACTGACTTATGTGGGAGCTTTACACATCATTTATGAAGAGGTGCTGCGTTTCTCCTATAAATCTATCAAGCAATGCCAAAGTGGACCATTGCGAGGATGTTTATAGAATATATGACAAGTAGATGCGGCCATCTAATTTTGGTGACCAGAGTTAAGTACAGTCCTGGCACGATGTGGCTCAGTCTGGGGAAGTGAATGAAGCAGGATGAATGCATTGTTAGTGGGAGGAATATTTTATCAGCAGATGCAGTTGTGGCAGGCTTTCATAGTGTCCAATCACATTAACTCTTCTCATCCTCCTTTAGAGCAGCTGACAGTTTCCTAATGGCCGTGGTGCAGAGTGACTACCGGCAACTAAGAAAAAAATACTTTAAATTCCCCAAAGTGAAGCAGTGGTTTCATTTCCCAACGTCAGTTATTAAGGCATAATGTGTAAAAATGAAGGGTTTTGAATTGTAGAAATGAAATAAGCAGTTGAAATATGGCAATTAATGTACAACAGTTTGGATTCAGGTGTGTCAGGACACATTTTGTGTATGTATTTTGGATCTTAACCCCTCCACAAAATTTTTTTTGTTGTCTTCAGTTTTGTTTTTTCCATATTCCCCTTCTGACATTCAAGTGCATCCTTTGCATTGTTTAAGCCGACCAAAATCAATGTCCCAATGTGCAACAAACAGCACTAATATTCTATCACTGCTCGATGAGATAACAAATGAACCGAAGCCTAATTGGATAAAGTGGTGTCATGCCACTGCAGTATTTATAAAACCTTTGGCAGCCTGTCGTCTCATGGCTTTTGGCACAGCTACAGTGGAGAAATTGCTGCCTGCTCTCTGTACGGCAATGTTAAAAATGGCCATATATGTTTAGCTGTAATTAATGTGCCTCACAGTGAATTTGCCCTGAAACTGTAGAGTAGGTATTCCATGTACAGCACACCATAACGCGCACATAAAGACCATCTACTGTATGTTAATCTTTCAAAGGAAAAAAGGCAGACTAGTCATTTTTAAAGAGGTTTCACCGGGCACGAGAACAACGAGTCATTTTGATATGAATATCGGAGACACGTTCAAACTTCAGATGTCTTTTACTTTGGTAATGTGGCGGCATGTTGAAAACATTGCCAGTTTGTCTTATCAAGGGTCGCGCTGCCAGCCAACAGCCATGTGTAAGTACTGTTAGATATTGTAATGAGACTTAGAAAGTCATTCATTTCTCAGTAGAGGAGTGCTAACAGCTTGAAACATATGGGGGGGAAATCGCAAACCAGTGTTGCTGGCAATTCAGCAGTGATTATTAAGGAACACCTGTTTGGCTGGCTGGCAAGGCGACTCAGGGTCCCGCTGAATAGCAGCAGGCTAATGAAGGTCTTCTCAGCTTAATTGTTTGGGCTATAAATAGTGACGGATAGAGG
This sequence comes from Malacoctenus triangulatus, assembly GCA_032274725.1. Taxonomy (NCBI): domain Eukaryota; kingdom Metazoa; phylum Chordata; class Actinopteri; order Blenniiformes; family Labrisomidae; genus Malacoctenus; species Malacoctenus triangulatus. Next base: position 7,258,481 of record JAUESE010000092.1, read on the forward strand.
GATAGAGTGCGGCACCACTCTCATCCATTTTTTCCCCTCATACATACAGTGAATAAGCTATTAGAGGTTTGTTGTTGTGAGTTTGTGAATAGAGCAGAGGAGGCACTCGTGTAATTGCCAACATTAGCAATTACAAAAGAGTCATTAACAGTAAACTGTAAAATTGAACTTTGGTGAGAGGACACATGCGGGGTGTGAGGGGGGCTTTTTTTTCAAGCCTGTGTGTGACTGATAATCTTCAGTGAACATCTGAGGTGTTTTTTTTCTGTGTTGGGTCACAACATAAAACGTGCATTTGATTGTAAAGGTGAACAGATGGTTTCAGACTGTGGCCGAAGCCAAGAAAAGGTCTTCCTCATCAGCAATTCAAATCATGGCCAAAGCCATTTCTTCCCGTGTTGGCCTATATAGCCCCCGGCTCTCTTATTGCTTCTGCACTGACAGAACCTCATTTTGGGGGAAAATTAAATGCAAAACACATCACTAATTGCAACATTACCCACAACTGTAACTCCAAATGACTCTTTGACAGAAAGAACTCGATGAGAATAAAGCAGGATCATCTGATTCGCTGGTAAATGGTCTTTGAAACATTGCCACAGTGGCACGCTTCCTGCTGTTCGGGGGTCACCTTCGTTGACGTCGTTCAAATGAGTTTGGGCTGCCCGGGTTTTCCAGGTCGGCCCTTCTCGGGAGACTGGCGGTGAGAACTTTCATCTGTCTTTAGGTTTTACAGTGAGCTTGGACATAATGACATCATCCAAATAGGCTAAAGAAGTCTATTAAAAAGTCCTTTAAATAATGCTAACTAGGCCAGCGATCCAATAAATATTTATTAAACTTTGATTGGCTTTACCTTATATTTGAATGTACACCATGAAAATCTCTCTGAATTTAAGAAATCAAGCAGCAAAATGAGCCTTCCTGTTTAATCAATGCTTGTATGTGTGGCAATCTTCTAAAAAATTATCCATCCGTTTTATCATTTATTATGTTTCACAAAACTGCTTTCTTGCTTTCACATGAGCTGGTTTGTATCTTGATGATTCTGTCGCTCATTGTTGAGAACTGTTGGTCTTTTGGTGACATTGTAGTTGCAGTGTCGTGTCCTTTTTTTGTTTTCTCATTCTGTGTCTCAATCTGTCAGTTTATAAAATAGATAACTTGTTTTTTGGGTGTTTTTTTTTTTTTTTTACCTTCCATTCCTGCATGGCTTCTTTGTTTTTTAATCTTCGATCTCCTCAAAACAAGTTGTAGCATCTCAAGCAACTCACCCTCATAAATAAGCTTTAGACAGTAAATACTCGTGCTCAGTGTGAATGGACTTTCAATGGAGATGGTGGCGACCTTCTCAAACTCACGCTGTGCATCATTTCTGATGTTAGGACACCTGACAGCAACATAAATTGAATGTAGGCGTTTTCCTGGCAGCAACTTAAAGCCACCGCATAAAACAAGACCACCACCGGTGTCCATCTTGGCCTGAACATACATGTTGCAGGGCAATATGCTGTCACATGTGTGTGAACTCACAGAGAAAGCAGCCAACATGGCACACAGGATCCGAAGCGAGCATGATTATTTTAATATATGCAGCTTCTGCTCTTGGACTGAGACCAATCTCCCACTGATCCACAAGGAACCCATTGGTGTCACAGATTTACTGCACTGCAGTTGAATATGGAGTCGTTTCACCCGTGGGCTTCAGACCTCACAGGTGTTGCATTTATTAACCGGGGATAAGAGTTTCTGCATCATTAAGTCGCTATTGAACGCGTCATATTCTTTATTTTTCTAATCATTCTCGGGTTTTGATGATTATAGATGAGAGGCAGAGTCACGATGTCTGTGACAGTCCTCACAGATCAGTGTCTATAAAATCGTTTTAAAAACATTTTATAAAAATGGAAAACTTAAACAGTCAACAGAGAAATAAAGTGTGAAGCATTCTTGTCCTGAAACACTACGGGAAGTTGAACGAACTGTTGCGAACAAATTTTGGCATCAGCTGAATGGCAGGGTTACAGCTTTTAGGGAATAAAACACACCCAGACACACAAGCAGATGGAGGAAAAACATGACTAAAGGATGTTGTGCTGTCCTCCGCTGATGTGTGTGTGTGAGGCTCTGACCCTGAACATTCTGCTACAATCTTTTTCTCCGGCTCCTTGGCTTGTATTATGCATGCACTTTAAACATGCAGGACTGTGTGAAGCCGGTTTGGTTCCCTTTGATCTTCCGCTCTCCTTTTTTTTTTTTTTGCCTCCTCTTCCGAGCGTTATATCGTCCCACAGATACGAGACAGACCCGGTAAACATGCCACGTCGCAGTTTTACAGCAGTTCTATTTGTAATTGATAATCGTTTGGCGAATGCATTAACGAGGACGAACGTCCACTGAAAATGAATTATTATCTTTGAAGGACAAAAAAAGATAAACATTTTTTTTCTCTGTGGTAATCTGCGAGGACTGATGACTGTGCACAAACTCGTGTTTGTTTTCAGCGGTGGTTGTATAGACTCATTTTTATGCGCAGAAATGTGGCAACTCCCCACTGTGGGAAACGGCGTTCAAAGAGGGGCTTTGATCAAGAGAGAAGCATCAGCTGGCTTTGAGTTAACCATTAAGTGATTTTTTTTTTTACCCCCCCCTGCAGTTTGCATCATAACATCAAGAACAAAATAATACAAAATGCTGAATACCAGAATAAAACACTTAACAAAATTTGCAGCCATGTCTTCGTCCTCCTAGTTTTCTGACTCACTCTGTGGGCAATGACGTGTGTGTGTGTGTGTGTGTGTGTGTGTGTGTGTGTGTGTTCTCTTGTCATGTATAAGAAATGCTGGCAGGAAGTGGGAGTCATTCCCAGATTTAAAAATGGCCTCTGCCTCCTCTTCATCGCCACTGCCCTGTCAAACACAAGAGTTTGCAGAAGTATCAGGGGGAACAGGAAGCTAAATATCTGCAGCTTCTGTGTGGGAGAGAATAAATACATGGCAAATTGCAAAGTGTGCCACGGGGTATTTTCTGTCACCAGCGGAGGGGAGTATGATGTTAAGCAAAATGCCTCGGGAAACTCCAAACACGATTTTCTAAACATAAGGGTCTGGAGGACTTGAGTGCAAATTTCACAGTGTCTGTCACCACAGGCATCTCCTGGTGCTGCTGCAGGAACTCAATTACAGTTTTTTAAACTGTATAGTCTTTTCTTTCATTTTTAATGCTGTAAATGTCACAAATATTGAAGAAGTTTTTACGAATCACTCGGTTAATTATTTTTGTTGTGTTTTTTAAGAATACAAAAGCTTGAGTCGGATAAAAATAGCAAAAAAAAGGAGAAAAAAAACGAAACAGCAAAAACTCTTTGAGGTCTCATGAGAACACCTTTTTTTCTGAACACCAAAGTTCAATACGTGTTGGTCAGTTTGGTGCTTTCAGTGTCTTCTGAGCAGTTTCATGAATGTATTCTGTATGTTTTATTCTGTTGAATATACGCACTTCTTTGAGGGGGAGAAAAACAAGGATGCAGATGAGGGAACAGCCATGTACAGTACATAGCTGCAAAAAGCCTTGACTAATTAAGCTTTAATCTGCACCCATTTTCACACTGAATTTAGAGCCAAGCCCACTCGAGGGAATCCAAAGGGTTTCTCTACCGTGCCAACGATGGCCCTTTTGCCTCCTGACAAGCGCACTAACTGAGCATAAAAATAGAAACAATTCATCTGTTCAAACAGATTTTATTTAGCCAGTTTGTTTTAGATGGCTCCTTGGTTTAATGCGTGTGGCAATAAATTGCGAAGTTGTTACACCGGGCCAGCCAGATGTATTTAAATCAACAGCAATGAATTATTGAACTCACTCGTGTGTTTGTCATGATGTAGTTGTTGCACAGTGGCAAGGATGCCAGCATGTCGTGTTTTTTTCAACAATGATGCAACAATTCTGCACAAAGTTGATCCACAAAACATTTTAGCTTTTCTTTTTGTAGGAAAGGAAAGTTCAAGTAAATACAAATGTTTACTCTGAATACAGACTTGTTGAGAACACTTTGTATTTTCACCACATTTTGGATGAAAACAAACTTTTGTAGTTCTTTGAAATATTTCTGTGCTCCAAAGAAGCTGAAAAATGTCCTCAGTCGAATTCACTAACAATTTAAGCTGCAATAAATCTCATTGCAACCATTAAATGAAGCAGCAGAAGGTAGCTTTAGTGCTGAACTGAAACCACCTCTGTTTATTTGAAAAGGCTGCAACAATCTATTTCTCAGGGAAGTGTGATGCAGAGATTCCTTCAAGTTAGCATCACTGAAATCCTTGTGCGTCCCCCATCCTTTGTCGCCTAACTGTAGCTTGACATTTCAGAGTTGTGAGATTAAATCAACGTAGGTGTTGGAGAGATTGTCTATTGCTTGCCACCGCGGCACTTTTGTCTTTAGTTCTCTGGCCAGGCGAGAGTGATTCTGACACCTCGTCGTGGTTGCTGAAAAGACCGCGAGGCCAAGCGATGAAGAGCAGCTCAAAGTTTGGCAGGCTGGATCTTTTTCTACCGGCTACAATAAAACTATATGGCACTTTGACCTGCACTTACTTCACACCTAATCCACTGATACCACCAGATCGAGGGATATGTGGATGAAATTCTGTGGATACATTCGCCTACCTCCGCTGTTCTTCCCTCTGAACATAGCATTCACTCTGCTAGTGCTAGAGTGAACCTGACAGTGTTATGATCCTGACCCAGGTGCTGAGCGATGAGAGAGATTTGTGACATCTTTTGGATAATTCCTCATCGATAAAGGTTTAAAATAGGAAAGGGGAAAACAGCAGGCGTCAAGTGGTTATTGTTTACATTTTAGAAACTAATTACATCAAAGACGGCGTGGAAACTCTGGGTAACAGGCTGCCATTTTCCAACTTAACAGTAAGCAACAACGGCCCATACTGAGGTCTCTGCCGGCAGGAAATGGAGCCAAATGTTGCAGAGAGATTCTCAGTCAACAGCCAAAGCGTGGCATCCTCTAATAACACTGTGTCTTGGAGCCTCATTCATCACCTCTGGAAGCCTCCATTGAACGCGGAATCTAAAGTGATATCAGCAGATTTTAGTGTATTAAATAAGGCACAAGTTATAATTATAGACCTAATCGGCTGGGGGTGAGTTTGCACCATGCATTATAAAGGATGCACACAGCTCCACTTCACTGCAAAGCTCAGCTTGCCGTTGGAACTGGAACAGTAAATGTTCCTGACTGCTCGATGCCTCCCTCACTTCCACGGTTCCACACAGCAGAGGAAAAAAAAAAAGGAGTCCAGAAAGAACAGTTCATCTTCTGCAGACTTTCTGAAACTATACCGCAACACCCAAGTTGCCCTCATGTTTATGAATTTATGTATTCTCTCGCCCGTCGTATCCCACACATTTCTCCACAGCAATAACCAATCGGATGTGACACGGCACCAACGTGCCAGGATCACTCACATGTCTTTTCTCTACAAAATCTTGCGGAGCCATATCGGCTCCACTGCGTGTGTCTTTGCTCTTTCAGTCAGCCTGATATCTGTCCTGTTCATTATTTTTTTTCTTGTATGACTTATGTACTGTAGAATTCCCCATTTAATGGCACCCAGATCACATAAAACACACATTGCCCAGAGCCTCCTGAATTTTGAATGAAAACAAAACGAGGCCCTTACTGGAAAAAGGGACGGCGTATACTTCCGATTCAGTTTTGGCACGCTCAAATCTCTGATTATTAGGTCTGTCACTTATCCAAAAATAGTTTTAGAGCAAAAGCTCGCCTCACAAAGCAGTCCAAGAATGTGATGAAGCTTTGCACAATAAGTGTTGCAGTCTCTTTCAGTGTTTCTGCATACAAGAATGTAATTTCCATGGTGTCTAATTGTGACAAAATGTCAATAATTTCACAGCTCCTTTAGGAGATTAAAAAAAAGTAAGAACTAAATTCCAGCAAATTGTATGAAAACCTTCACAACAGCATTTCCTTATTAAGAAAGTTACTGTGACTTAACTCCACTTGGTTTTGGTTGTTTGTCATTACAGTATTGTTGTGAATGCTAATAGTTTGGATTTTTGAGTGTCAGCTAAGTCGGTCCCGTCAGTGTTTGTATTTCCGACATTTGAATACATCAAATTGTTTGCACTGAGCAAAAAAAAACCTCCATGTGACCCGAGTATCCACCTGTATGTAGGTCACCGTATTCTCTCTTCACTCCTTTGGCCCTAGTTTCATGCATGTGAGGCATCAGGCCTGGCTGGAAAATTTGCTTTCCAGATGAGTGGTGAGGGTTTTTCTTAACCTGCACACATAAAGTATTTCCTTCATCGACTTTCCATTCGCCAAAGGGGTGCAGGATTTGTGATATATGTGCCATCTTCTGCACACGAGCTCAGACAAGGTCAATAGAAAATGCGGCAAGGTTTTGCCTCATCCCCCCCCCCCTCCACCTCCACCCTCACTCTACACTCCAACCACACTCTCCCACCCTCTTTAGCTGGCTGAGGTATGTGTACAGCGAGAGTACACACTGTGCTTGTAATGCTTTTATGTATCATATCTTTTATAAGTATGTGCCTCCAGCATGACACAAGTTAGAGGATTGAAAAAAGGCGATTTTGACACAATTTTCAGTGGCCAAGAAGACCGGAAAGCAAAGAAACTCACAGACTGCAGACTTTTTATATGTATAAAGATGTTTAATATTGATATGGCTATTCATATTTAATGATTTCCCATACTAATGGATATTGTATGAAGTTATGCAGCTCCTGGCCTGATCTTACATTTTAACCTGCGGATCATACATTATAACCTTCTCCACAGTGTGTCTGCCTGGCTTCACCTTCTTATGTTTCCAGACTGAGGAAAAGAACCACTCTCCTTACATGACCTATTACTTTGAAAGCACAATGGCTGTTAGGGAAATCGATCGTTGTCAGTAGATTTATTTAAATTTGAACTTTGAACAGTTTGGATAGAACTCCAGACCGAAACTTTTTTTCAATAAATCGAAGCCTAAAATGTTTTTTTTTAGTTTCTTGTTTTCATTCAACTGTGCTGCAAATCCTTTCACTGTTGAGCTTTACGCTAGTATAACATTGTGCACGTTTTTTAGATGATCCAAATTTGTATTATTCCTCAGATTTTGTATTTCCAAATGATTCCTCAGTTCTCCTTTTAAGTAACTTCACGTTAAATGAAACTGGAGACCGGCGACCCGTTTTGGGGGGAGCGTTGCGTCAGCAGACAGTGTGCGCCTTCTCAGCCAAGGAAAACGCATTTCAAGCATTGCATTTTTGTGTTTAAAGTTATATCAAAATAGTCTGTCTGCTCTTGCAGACAACCTCACATATTCAGAAGGTGAAACAGGGTTTAGGGCCTGTGAAGATGTTGCATCAGTGTGACTTCATTCAGTAACAAAGCTGTTTCTAACCACTTGACAAGCTCTTCACATGACCTGCAATCTAATGCTGTTGCTCTCCTCTTAATTCTAATATAAATGCATCAGTGTTCAGTCATCATATGCTCGCTTTTGTAAAAGTAGGTTTGTTAAAGTATAATATCAGTGAACATCTGACATGTTGAAGGATTTTGCCTACATTCTGTAGTGATGAATTGTTGTAATTAAGTAAACAAGACACTTTTCCACTAAACAGTTCATCGCACTATAATTATTATTTGAAATTTACTCAGCTAATTTATTTAGACATTCAAGCGATGTTAGTCTCTTAAGGATTAAAGAAAAAATAATTTTTTTCTTTCTTTTTTTTTTTACACAGACTCACAATAAAAAAGGGTCCCTCGATGCAGTTTTCCAACCTGCATCATCCAGAAGACAATCACAAAGACTGCAAATGACTTTATGTATAACTTCGTTTCAAATTGCCTTCCGACAGAGGTTGGAGTTGGCTTTCATCCTCTCTCTGTTTCTATTACCTTCTGGTTATATTCCATGATCTCTTGTGAGAAGTGGGGGTCGGCAGTGGTGATGGAGAGGGGAGGGGGGGGGGGGGGGGGTGTACAGTGGGGGGGGT
>JAUESE010000092.1:7277960-7287999 GCA_032274725.1 Malacoctenus triangulatus
CTGAATTCATGCCTTGACCTCAAAAGAACCTTTTGTAACAATTTGATATGAAGATTTTTTATTTGAGTTGAATTACTGTCAAATAAAATTGCTAAGTTGAGCAACTGACCGATTGTACTTATTCGTACTTCAAATTGCAAAAAAAAAATCCCAAACAAGCAAAAAAAATCTGTAGTCTGAAACTTATTATCTTGCATATAGTTGATGATGATAATTTGGGAGTACACAAACATACTGAAGCACAGAACTGAAAGATTTTTTTGGAACAACATCCAAAATTCAACCCCCATAATAACTGACAGAAACAGCGATAGAAGAGATAACTATATACATTCAGTTTTTAGGTATAAAGTGATTAGCTCTTGCATTAATGTGTGCGACGCTTCATGTTGCATGAATCAAACTCACACTCTTCACTGTTCCCTTGAAAATCATCCCTGCAAAACTCGTCGTCTTGTGTGTCTTGAGAATCCCGAAGCACCACGGAGTCTTTCTTTGATGATGCTTCCTGGCACATGGGTGTTGCACATATTTATTGCTCACTGCCATTACAAGCCGCATCAGGGAAGCTTAAGATATTCCCACAAAATCCCCCAGACACTCTGTGGAGCTGATACAGCACCTGTCGCCAGGATGAAGTGTGTGCACGTTACTTTGATGGGGAAGATGTCAGTGGCGCAGTGTGACTTGGAATATAACCAGCAACGAGCTGGGAGCAAAGATATCCATGCGAAAATACTGATGATGTCTATTATATTGAGCGCCCCTGGGAAAGAAAAAAAACACTAAAAATAAATAAATTATATCTATATGTAGATAAACACACACACACACACGTCTGTGTCTGTGTCTGTGTGTGTGATGTATGTTATCTTACGAGCAGACTCCTGGACACAGGCACTGCTTAGCAGTCCCACGTTGGCTTCAACCGCAGCACCACCGGCGGTGACATACTTTCACCATTCAGTGCAGCGGCAAACAATTTCCCCCCACACACACATATTAACAGTGTCTGTCACATCACTGCACATTTCTGGCCCATTTTCCACTTGATGCAGTGTGTCTGCTCTTGGTATAGGGGCAGCAGGTTAGGCCTCTCAGCTCTTCGTACTGATGTGCACGGAAAAAAAAGTTGACAAATGGCTTTTGATGGAGGCAGTGAATGGCGGACGATATTGCCTCGCCGCTCCTCAGAGTGGCCCAAAGAGCGCAGCGTTAAGTGAGAGCTGCATGTGGCAACCTACAGACTGCTGTCCTGCAAACACCGATGAGCGAAAGCTTCGGTATGATTGAGAGTCAAATCTAAACAAGATACATCTCCTGCTTCTTTTGCAACTGGAGACACGCGCAGAATAAAAATCAGCTGTGTTCAAGAGTGTTTTTTTCTTCTTGGCTTTTTCAGCCTTGGGTTGTTGGATAATTAGTGTCTTGTTCCAGCGCTCTCTCTTGCTCTTTGATTTGTCATGGTGCCATACACAGGGCCTCCTCCACTGGCCTAAAAGCCACAGTCCCCCTCCAGGTTGAGTGGTTTCTTATGCCGGTCAGCAAGGGTGAATTTATGTACATCGACTGAGTTGAAAGAAAGTTAAAAAAGTCTAAAGCACTTGAATGCAACGTGTTCCTCTGTGTTTCATTTGTGAGGATTTGGGCTCCAAAAGGTTAAAAGGAAAAAAAAGGGTCTCCTGGAGAGTAGAGTCACAGACAGCTAAAATGGGGGCTCGCTACATTCTGGAAACTCCATTAAGGCTCCAATTTGTGATAACTTGCATAGAAGAAAAGTTTCTAACATACAGCACAGTGGCCTTCTGAGACAGTGGTTCTCTGACAGGGTGTTACTACCAGCAAAAGGCTTCACTGTAATGTTTTACCGAATTAAAGATCAGAGGGGGAATCCTGGGCCTTTTTTTCAGGCAATCTGGGGGGTCTCTGGGGAAAAAAGGTTCAGAGCTGCTGCTCTAGGAGCAGTGATTCAACACTTCTGGGTTAAGGGATTAATCAACTATAACAAGATGCAGCTGGTGGAGCTGTGGACTTGTTTTCTGTACTGACACTGATCATAATCTTTATCTGACACTAACGAACTGCGCTGAGTATCAGAGCAACTATTCGGAATGAATGCAAAAAAATGCAGCTATCACTACAGATGGCTGATATAGAGCAAGATTTAGTCGCTGGCAAGACAAATGTTTCTGTCAGAAATCCAGCATCAGGGTTCAGTCCAAACATATTAAATCCTCCAAATGATGATAAAAAAGAGAATTACATTTTGATTATGTTGTTTCGGATCAACGTATTGTTGCTGTTGGATTTAAAGCAGAGCTGAAAAGAAGTTATTACACAGGTAGCACAAACGTCCAGTCCAGAAGTGTGATTTCTTCAGGGAAACAATAAAAGAAATTGGTATTAAGTTACTATTTAACATGCAGGATCAAGTTTCTCTATTCTAAGGCGAGAAACAATCAGAGTGGAAAAAGATTCTGGCAATAAAAAATCCTTTATGAGTCTTAAACTAAAAAGATATATTTTGGATGAAGAATTGATTCTAAATGAAACTGCTATTGAGAAGGAGGACTCGTCTCGAATGAGACCGAGGACCGCTGACTTGAATAAATGTTAAAGTATGAATAAAGAAGGAAAAGACTGGGGGGGAATTATAGAGTACTAAAAGTTATTCCTAAATATGAGAGGTTGAATCAGTCAGTTTGAAGTTCCCGGTAAACATCTGACATTCAGGAGAGCAGGTCCTCTCTCCCATGTCGTTGGGTGAGATGTAAGTGCGGCGAAGCTTTGATGCTTGATAAGAAACGTGATATTTTGGATTATCTGCATGTCCACAGCTGCTTCGCCACACGTGTTGCAGCACGGCCTCACTTTGTTGTTGGAGGTATTGTGATCAAATCTCATCACATCATCCACCAACACTGATGTTATTTCTTGCCACTCAAGTTGTTCAACCCAGTTGACAAGCTGCCAAGCTTGAATAATAGTGTCTTCAGTTGTTTCTCAGTAGGAGTGTGTTTTGGTTGCCGCTGCCCTGGTGGGCTCCTACTCACGTAAACAAAAGAAAATGAGAATAAGATAAACACAGCAGTTACACTGTCATGAAGACTTGATAACAGACATTCACTGGTCCCTCCAATCTGAAGTACTCTTACTATAGAAATGCGTTAAAGCAACTATAAACATGTTCCTGTCATCTGTGTGTTTTTATGTTGTGCTCTTGCAATGTTCTTACACTTAAAGTCGCTGACCCCCACATCTCTTCGACATTTCCACGCATAACATGTGGTTATGGTGTGCAATTTCGAACATAAAATGAGAGCAGCATTATTAGACAGCCGAACAGCTTTGCATCTTGTGATGGTTTTAGCTTAATGGACAATTTTCTGGTGTATCTTGAAAAAGTATTAGAAACTTGGAAATGTTGGAAAATTACTCTTAATTTAGAAAAAGTCGATGGATAGACCACAACGCCGATGACTTTATCATCACGATGTGATAACTCACAGGGAAAAGATCTGAGCAGGAGGGATGTTTGGCTGACATGATTTACTTTAAATGGTTAAATGTTGATCTTCTGCGTGTTGTGATACAAAGAGTGACTCTCGCCTTGGCAAAAAGAGTCAGTGTTACAGCGTCTCGATACTTTTGAATCACGGCCTACAAAACATGTAAGACCACCTGCTTCCCTGTGAAAGAGCGGTGGTGGTGGTGGGGGTGGAGGGGGTGGTTGGGGGCGGGGGGCTCTTTAAGCTCCACAGAACGCCTGAATGGTGCTTCGATATGTTGTGACACAAAGGTCATGAAGCATTATGGTGATGACTGAAGCTGTACTTCATTCAAGTGAAGCAACCGTTTCGGTACACACCTGTGGTTGGGAGAAGAAAAACGAAAAATCCGCTCCCTTTATTTTAACGCTTTTCTCACTTTCTTTCTGACTCACACAGAAATGCTGATATTGTCATTATTAATGTCACTTCTGTGCTTTCTTCTTCTCCTCCCTCACCCCGGACTGTCGGCTTAGTGCCTGTGTCATCACACTAATGGTGACTGACACCGGTGTAACATATCAACACTCGAACATGAGCCATTGCTCACTGCTTGCGATTCCCAAAGCATGTGTCATCGCAGGCTCACTCCTCTTGTCCCTCTCTTCATCCCCCATGTTTCTATTATTATCCTAATTATAATTATATAATGTGTAATCTCTGTGCCCAGAGTGACTTAAAAGTACACACTCTAAACCAGTGTTTTCCAACAGAGTTTGAGGAGAGGAGCCCTGATTATAGCTTGCACATCGTGTTGCCACCTGTCTTTCGACTCAGTCATCGCAGCACTACGTTGTAACCGTGCCAGCCTTATCACTGCATTAATTTAAGTGGTGTATAGCTTGGTTGCAGGTCTTTAATCGGAAGTGTGTAGCATCGCTATGTCAAAGGGAAATGCAATTTTTTCGTAAGCAAAACCGATTTGGAGGAATTATTTTTTCTGGTGCGACGGTTTTATTTTCATATAACTGCCGCGTGGGAGGCCATTCATATTTTTAATTAAAATGTGGATATTTGTTCACAGGTATCAAAGAGATTGGTAACGCAGCCTCACTTCCGATTGCTTTCACTTCATAGTATGTTTTTTGGGGGGCTTTTTCATGCCAAGCGAGGTCTTCAAGAGGAGTTTTACTGTTTCGTCAGAGAGGCTGGACTGTGGAGGAGGAAGAGGGGGGACACAAGTGAAAAAAGTAAATCCCCGCCATCTTACATAAGCGCTGCGTCTTTACGAACACCTGGACATGAAGTGACTCATCACTAGCACGAAATCTAACATCCCAGTCATCTCATTCTGAGCACGTCCTTCACAGATCAGGTTGTATTTTCAAGAACGTCCAGCTCGTGCGTTGCACCTACGCGGGGCCTCGGGAGATTCACCAGAGGCTGTCTGCACACAATACCTCAGCGAGGCGCAGCGCAGCGGCGAGAGCCCTGCAATGACTTTCATTTGCATTGACATACGACTGTGGCTTTGTTTGCCAGCCCCGCTCTGCGAATTGCGATAAGCACGCATAGCTAAAAACAGCAGGATTAGATGTGCCTCACTTCCACGTGGTTACAAGGCTCCTCACCTGCTTCTCCGTTTGCCTGTTTTATGCATCATTGTCTGAGGAACATTTTGAAACAAAGAGCAGAATGAAAGGCAACATTTTTTTTTAATTTTTGGTGTGAAATTCTTCATAAACGACACAAAAGCGTCCAGTACAATGTGGGACGCCGTTTGTCCTTCGAGAAGTAGTCTTTTAGAAATCTGGCATCTTTCAAGGATTGGTGGGCTTTAGCCGGGGTGCCGGCCACCAAAAAGGATCGAAGGTGAAAGCAAACACCAGCTGGATTGTTTCATCCCAGACTGTCAATGCAGAGACAAAGCAGAAAGACATTTATTAAACCCATATCTTTTCATATTATCGAAGGCATCAAGTTTCGAGACCTTGTAAAAAATACTTACCTGCATTAAGTTGTAACATACAGCAAAAAGTGAAAATGAATAAATTAGGGGTTACGTGAATTGTTTTATTGTGAAAAGCTCATTAATAGTTCAACAAATGTTTTTTTTTTTATTATTACTCAAGATGATGTCAACCATTCTTGTTCGATTTTGCCCTCTTATTATAGAGGATCTCTCAGCAAACAGTTTCTAATAAGAAACCGACCGCATTGTCGGTAATCCTTCAGGGCAGGTAGTGATCGACAATGTCCGGTCAAATATAGTTTAGAAAGATTACCAATATTTGCGGCTTTGATGTTGACAGCCGACTCTTCCCTCGAAAGCCGTGGCAGCAATTTCTTGCTTGAAAACAGCGGTGCATGGTAAACTGCCTGGGTTGTGCCCCAAAATAAACAAACACATCACAACCATTTCCTCCAGTACGGTGCTGAGGCCAATTCAATTACAGCCTGGCTTATCCACTGGAGCCGAATGTAGCTCTTACCCCCATGTTTGGAGGTGAAGTCTGTGGAGAATTGAACTCATTTTGGTAGGTAGCCACAAGAGAGCAGGTACTGAAAAGCCCAGCCCACACTGTCTTTTCAAAAGAAGCCCCATAAACTTTTATGAATAGTTTTTCTTCCCTAAAGAATGGTATTTTTTTTGGAAAGCTTTGATTCCCGTCAGAAAGAAAAATGGCCTCGAGTTAAAGAGTTTCCAGAGACCGAACACAGAGAGACATTGTAGTTCTTCGGTTTGTTGCATTCCTTAATTTCGTATTTGCTTTTCGCCTGTTAAGACCTAAATAAATGACGTTGGACAGGTGAGTAAGGAATTAATTGAGGAGACTTTACAAACTCTCACTTATGATGCTTGAGCCCTAAATGAGTCTAAACAACCTTGGCCCACTCGTCTTCATGCGTACTACAAACCACATTCGCGCGGCCCTTCGGGGACTTCGGCTGGGGAGAAGATGAGAGGAAAAAAAATCTGAGGCATCTAAATTGCAGTTGGTCTCCCGATGCTCCGCAGAAGTCGTATGAAAGCGCACAGTCAAGAATATCATAGCGGCATGCCCTCTCATGTTCCCTCAGAAGCACAGGACTTCATTAGTGAGCCAACTTTTTTTCATGTCATTCAGGATGGTCGACTATCCATCTACCAAATGTAAGATCTGCGAACAAGCAAAAAGATCACAATGGTATCCGTGTTCAGGGGTGTCTTAAGACGTTAAAGTGTATCGGATTGTTTTAACATTTGTTGTTTTGTACTCCAAAAATTTAGTGTAGTGATGTGAATTAACTAATCAACTGGCTTGCCCTGATCCCATGAGAGAACGGTGGATCATCAAAGGAACATTTGCGATTCCAATCAGAAAATGAGCGATCGGCTGGTATTGAAGCACTCTCGTCTTCACGTAGGGCTTTTGTTTTGCTTTTTGTTTCTACAAAGGCAAAAAAAAGGTTTAGGCTTTCCATCATTCACTGCTCTTCACATTTAATGTCACACATTGTTTTTCCGCAACAAATGGCAGTCAGTGATGGCTTTTAGTCTCTGTGCTCGATTTAGATTTGAGAATTTACCAATTTGTCAGTCTTACAGATTCAAAATTGGAAGGACAAAGGACTAGATGATGCAGTGAAGCGCTCTTTCTGTTGCTCTCTGTAAATAGAGTGCACAGGTCTGAATAATGAAATTCATTATCATTTCAAAAGAAATGTCTTTATCTGAAAATCTGAGCCTTTTGCTCATGCAGAACTAAAGAAAATGACAAGGTCATGAATCGCAAGAACACAAGAAATGTAACATTTTGGAGCATTCCTGCACGATGTTGCATTGCCAAGTGTTACGTAAAAGTCCTCTGTTTTTCCGAGATAACACCCGTTGTGTTTGCGGTTCCTTGGCTTAGTGTTAAACCTATTACATCTGGTAAAGCAACAACTAAAATGGTATTTTACATGTTGATAAGCAAAAAAATTGCTATGCCACAAATCCAGAAGCACAGTAGTGACAGATGGTGCACAATAAACTTTTACATCGTTTGGTGAGGACGAGTTACGCACTATTGAACTATTGTCCTAAATGCTTTGCAACACAAAGGTGTCGACTTCATTACTGAGTCAGGCAGGTCAATTACAAACTGAGAAATGATCAACGGACTCCCAAATTAGAAAATGTCTTGGATGCCAAATGTCCAAATTGTGTAAATGCCTTTTTCTGAACTTGCCACCTTTGCTGGAACTTGTTGGTTGGTTATGAGCCGCCCTTGTCTTGCATTCAAAAACATTTAATGCCGTCGGGATCCTGAAGAGTGCAGCCTTGTTTGGAAAAAAAGATACAACCCACTTGTACCCTTTAACACTGACAGTGAATGTTGGAAGCAAAACAAAAGTGTCAAAGTGAGACGAAAGTCCTACTTTTTCCTGAGTTTGGAGGAAGGTGTGAAGGTTGCAGACTCTCTGAACATTGTGGATTGTTTCCTTGCCTTCCACCCAGGTCATGTTACGACTCATATCATGCACCTGCATACGGAGTAGTGAGTTAAACCAGTGAAACAATGACAGATATATGGTTTGAAGCATGGATGAATATTGGTTGGCTTCCAGTCACAGAGCGCACTGCGTTGTTCAGCTGGAGCATGAGATAGCTTCTGGTACGATATTCCTCCCTGCACATTCACACCTGCTTTATTTTTCCCATCACTCGCCGTCGTTGGACTTTTCTTTTCCTTCTAAATCAATGTCCTTCAGCTTTTGATTAATTTCCGATCCATAAACAAATCCTCTCCCAGCTGATTGTTGCAGTGGTGTATCGACATTTGCCCGCGTGACCTATTTGATCAGAAGGGAGCGAAATTTGGCAAAAGCCTCGATAAACAATGAGAAAGACACAGTTTTCATTGGAAAACATGTGACCTCTTTGCTTGATTAATGACTCGAGTTTGCTTTGAAGCATCTGTAATCCTGATTACATTATTGCGTCCTCTGCAGCATCATTATCCTCATTAACATGAGTGTGCTTACCTCTCATTCACTTCTGGGAAATCCTTTGCTCAATGTGTGTTAGATTTTTGGTCTTTTGAGTGTTGTCCAGAGTACAAGTTCGCCATTTAACACACCTAAGTACGATTAACTGCCTGGAAAGATGTATTCAGGTGTTTTATGGAAAATTCAGCTTTTTTCCTCGCTATAATTCAAGCTTGTAATTTAGCAAATGTGCCTCCGTGCTAATACCTCATCATCGTTTCCCCATGAGTTTGTGTCAGGTCACAACTCGGGGCTGCAGCGCCCGTCCCTCCGTGGAATCTGTTGCTGTAGCTCCTTTAACCTACTGTAGAAATTGTTACACTTGAACCTGACACAGGTGCACAGAGGTGACTTTGAGAGAGATATCTCAGAGGTTGGGGGAAGAATTGAGGCTGCAGAGAATGAGATGCCAGCTGCAGATTTACACGCCTCCACTGGCTCACTGCACATCATTAAAGCCAGAGGCTGCGAGCAGTGGCTTCGTCTCTGTCCCAGCCCACACAGGCTACATCAGGGCCCCACACGCTGATTTATCTCAGCTGTCTCACTGAACGGCTTTTCCCGCCATGAGAGAGATGGGGGCTGACGAGATTTACGCATGTATATGAGATGAAATTCATTTTGAGAAGAGCACACGCTTCCTGTGACAGAGGAGGGGTGTGTGGGGGGGGGATTCTACTGTTTCCATTCTTTCCACCACATGTCTCCTGCCATACGCAGCTTCACACATTCCCAGAGTGAGAACCGGTGATGGATGTTCATGTGTACAATGTCCCTAAAAATACTCCATTCACGCCAGTATTAAGTCCCTGGTTTCCATGCAGCCCTGTGGTTGCTTGAGCTACCTTTGTGTCCATTGCTTGAACACAAAGCTGTCTTATAAGAGTCTTAATGCTCTCGACTACTATATGCTGTGAAATGTCTTTATGGACAGGAGTAAAGCCCTTCTGAATGGTGTGCCAGTGCGACCGCAACTCTGAGCACACGAAGCGCAGCACACTGAATTTTTAATGGACACACTGGGCCAGTGGTATGTGCCTACACGATTCTATGGTGCCAGCTCTATATTAGCCGCCAGAACCGATATCAGCAGCTGCAAGTTCAGAACAGCAGTTCCAGCAGGACCCCGGGGGACCCCCTGATCCACACAGATAAACAAGTACCGACCCAACGAGCAGATATTGCGGAAACTGAGACGCGAGTGAGGGTGGAAGTGTCGGCCTCATGTGTCTCAGAACCATCAGCAAGGAAGAATGAGATGGGTTGGACAAATATCAAGGCCTGAAGGAGAAAGCTGTATTATAAGAGTTCCCATTGGTGGTGGAAATATTTGGAGATGGAGAAAGGAAAATCCAATTTTTTTTCCATTTACTGTATCGCTTCTCGTACAAAAAAATATGTTTTTTCTCTCAGCCAAACAGCCTGAAAAACTCAACCCTTTTTGGTTCTTTTACCAGCTTTCACAACACATTTTGTCATTGAAACACAAATTATTGTACATAAGATTTTTCATTTGCTTGTATTTTCCCTTGAGGACC
>JAUESE010000092.1:7324698-7337941 GCA_032274725.1 Malacoctenus triangulatus
AGTTTTCAGCCACTCGCATCACTTTCCGTCTGGAAGCTGAATGAGACCTGATATTCAAACAGTACAATTAAATTTGGAATTCAAAGTTCAAGATTTTGTACAAGATAACGATGATAAGATGGTTCTAATGAAGAACGGGAGAGAAAAAATTTCACTACCATCAAGAAGAAAAGTCGTGACCAAAGTGAAGAAGATGCCAAGTGAAGACGACCATCAGAACACAGATCAAAGTAAACTTCAATTGCTACTAAAACAAACTTGTAGACGTCCGGTTAATTTTTTTTTTTTTAACTTGGTGACCGCAAACGCAAGGCTACGGTTCTTGGCACCCATGTGGCCTCCTGCGATGAGCAGATAATTGTTCATGTGTGTTTAAGTAGTGTAAAAGCTCTGTCATGTTCACAGAGCGGGCAGCTTTACAAGGTTACATTGTAATGAGTCCCTTTCCCTGGCCAATCTTTCATCTGATATGTTCCTGTTGCTGCTGTTAGGAGTCCAAGCCTTTCTATCATTGTGTATACAGGGCTCGCCAGGTCCATCATTAATACTGCTCTTATCATTGAGTCTGCCATGATTCCCATCCAGGGCTTTGTTATCAGCGAGACCCATATCAAACCATGTCTGCCTTGCTGGGACATACAGCAGAAGATTTGCTGCTAGGCACACTGTCTGTTAGCCGTTGCTTACTGGCCAACACAAGACACCACCTTGACATTAATGATTCAATGAGCACAGTAATTGAGTGCCTTTCTCATTTCCTGGCAGCTACAACACAAAGCTGGTGGCGAGGAGACGGGAGAGATACAGGAGGAGGAGGAGGATAAGAGGGCGAAGAGGGAAAGGCTTCTGAAGACAAAAAAAACCCAAAGGTAACAGAAAGAGACGGGAGCGAGAGGGGAGGATAAGATGTGGAGGGAAGGAAACAAGGGAGGCCAGTGAAGTGTGGGGTAGGCTGACGAGAGGATCAGAGGCAAAGGACAGCGAGGAGAGAGATTGCATTAGCTCATCATCCCAGTGGGCCTGGCGGTGCTCTGAGGTTGACAGTCCTAAGAGCTCCTGTCCTTCAGCCTTGCCGTGCGCCTGTAGCATTATCTCCTACTTACCATAGAGGGCCAAGCTTTCAGTGCTGCAAATCATTTCTCTTACTTTAGAAAAAAAGAAGAAGAAGGAAAGAAAAAACCAGCCGTGAGCTATTATTTCTGCCACGATTCGCTATTATCTCAGTTTCTCACCTCAATCTACTACTCCGCTGAAGAGATGAAGTCGAAACACTGATGTGTTGAATTATAGTGTAATTTTAGGTTGTCAGTTGTAGAGGAAACCTGGTGCAGCTGTACAACAGCGTAGGAAAAAATACATCATTCTATTTCTGAAGGTCTTTACTTTTCACCTAAACCTGGATTGCTTTTATTTTAATGTCACATTACAGACAGACTAGAAATCGGTGGGAAGAAAGGTCTTTTTTTTCCATCTTCATTTTTTTTCCTCTGCAGCCATAAAAATTGAAAAATGTAGAAATTGTCAGTGTTACATATTCGATACACATTTCCCTAAAGTTTAGACAATATGTTCACGTATTCTATCTAAAATCATAAAAAGAAGCACAGCAGAGAGATTACAAGAAACGTCACATCTTCAAAATCCTTCATGTCCTTTTACAGTCAACATATGGATGTGACTTTAGATCTGGTTCATAAATACCTTTAATAAAATCTCTACGTTTGAGATGAGGAGAATGCAATTTTTCAAAACGAAGACAGAGCATAAAATTCTCCATCACAATATTCTGCTGCTAAAATTCATTGTATTGAATACAATCTTTTAAAAGTTAAAGCTGAGTTATTGCAGAAACACTCTTACAATATTAATACTTTAGTTTTACGACAGAGATCGACTCAAGAACAGACAGTTTTTAGTAAATTCTTGTTTTCAAGGACTGAGTGGTGAGAAGCCCATTGGTGCTGGATCACGATGGTCATTCAGTCGCTGTCAGCTATATGTCTTCGAGAGCTGCTACGGTATTATTTGCCATCTGCTCTGAAAAACACCCACATAACTGAATGACAAAGACAGCTATACTTGAAGACGGTGCAAATGAACTGTGTGATTAACACAACTTTTTGTAAACAACTGATTTTCTCAATCATAAACACCACTTTGATTAGAATCATAATAATATAGTAGAGTGGCTGCATTGTAGATGGTCCTCCATGTGTGTAAATGAGGGGGGACAAAGCGCTGTCATTCAATCGTATGCATACACAGAAGACACCGAGGACATTAACAGCATGCCATTTGGTATTATATCAACCTTAAAATTAAATCTGGGGGCAATAAATAATGCATAACTATGCTTGAAAGATGAATGCTAAATGAGTTGAATTTGTTCTAACACTGGCAATCGTCTCAAGGAGATTATTCAGGTTTATTTAATCCATTAAATCTCACAAAACTGTTAGAATTGAGATTTTCAAAAAATGAAGGATTTGTACAAGTATGTTGTATGCTAGAACTAAATTTAAAAGCTAAATCTTCGTGAAGTCCGTTTTTATGCGGCAACATTTATTCATACATTCGTGCAAGGCAGTGACGCATTTGTTGTTACCACCGCCTGTTCAAACCTCATTTGAATAGACATTCATTATTTGTATGATGATTAATTAGCACATGCTAACAAAGCATACATCACTTGTGAATTTCTGAATGATTTGTGAACTCCCCTACCTTTTCCACTCAATGTATTTGCTCTCCATGAAAATTAATTAACTCCCATCCTTGCTCGTTAGGAGACACACACTACGTGTTTCTCTTCACATTGGCTGCGCAACATGACTGGCTGGAACCGAGTTTGCGAAATTTCAAATTACCGGCAATACAATGATGTAGCAAGGTTGTTTTTAATTGTTTATTATGAGAAGTCGTCTCAGATCTGACTGTTTTGTCTGTGCCGTTCGATCATTTTGTGAGTTAGGAACACCTTGATCATAAGGACAGCGAATGAAATATTCAGTGTCAAACATGAATTAAAATGGAAAAAAATCCAACGTTTTTGTCACTTGCGTTTATCTTTCTACGTCTTCCTCAGCTCCCTCTGCTTGTCGCCTCTTAGGTGAAAGCTGCCACGTTCCAAAACTCAAACTATAGCACGAAATTAAAAAAAAATGTCAACAAACTTCAAGGCAAAAAAAAACAAAAAAAACTGATATTCAATCAAATCAAGAAAGGGTTAATTGCTTGCACTGTGTTTGCTCATTCACATGAGTCAAGCAAGTAAAAAATGACTGGAAGTATAAAACGTGGATGGTGCGATAGTATGTAGCCAACACACTATGCTCTAAATAGGGCTTTTTTGCTAGTATAATTACAATAGATTAATGAAGTCTTTAATTAGGAGAAGCAGCTCGCATTTATCTGCTAAACGCACATTTTCTACCCCGGCATTCATAAAACATTCCTGACATAAGTCTATGGACAATATGAGAAACGTTCAGTGGAGCAAAACCAAAAATGGGGGAAATAGATGAAATTCAGTGGAAGGAAGAATGAAACAAAGGTTCCGATTTTTTTTCCCTCTGCTGTTTTGCATCGTCTGAGACGAATGTCTCCTATAGTTAGTGGCCGTCGAGCTTTCACGATAAACAATGAATGAAGAGTGGCTGCGCAGGCAGATTGTGTATGCTTGTGCTTCGAAACGCATCTATTTTACATGAAGACTGACATTATGTCTCATAAGTACGTACATTCGTTTTTCCTTTGAATGTAAACGCAACCTGACACCATTCAAGCCTGCTTGAGCTGCACACAGCACAAGTTTTCGGGCATATCAAAGGCACAGACTCTTATCACCGATTATTATAAGCTTTTGTTCAACTTGAAAAATATTTTTGCTGTGAGAACAGAAACACATGCAGGATGAATGACACGCTCCATCCATTCAATTTCTCCCTCTTATCTGACACCGGGTCACTGCAGCAGGAGTCTCAGCAGCGATACCCGGACGTCCCTCTTCCCAGACGCCCCTTCCTGCTCATCCAGGGGGGACAAATCAATGTGTTTTTCCCGAGCAACAGAGTCCCTCCCACATGTCCTGGGTTTGTCCCAAACTGCCACCCAATCTCATGCCTGGAACATCTCCCCAGGGAGGCGACCAGGAGGCATCGGGGACATCTGCTCTAGCCACCTCAGCCGGCCGCTTCCATCATGGAGAAGCAGCCGGCTCTGCCCTGAGCTTCAACTTGGTGAGAGAGCGCCTCTCTTGATCTCTGAGTCAGGCAGTCAATGTACCAGCTTGACGTTCTGAAGAGGAAACTGAGGTCAGGTTCTCACTTTCCCATTCAATCGACATTTCTACTCTATTCATAAACCCAAAGTCATGACCAAAAAGAACAAGATCTCCGAAACAAGCAGACAAAACAGACATGACATGACTGCAAATCAAACAGTTTTATCGACATGCTTATAACGAGTAGCGCAAAGAACACGCTCATGGCAAAAGTACAAGTGTAACAGAATTACTTCACAAACACAACAACCTGCACTGACAGGATGATAGAAGAAAAAAAAAAGTTCTTAGCATGAATCTGATGATTAGTCAGAGACGAAACGACAATTTGCTGCCTAACGTTGCAAAGTCAGATAGATTGTGGCTCAGGTCAAAAAGAAAAAAAACAACACAGGCTATAATAAGTATTTTTATCCTGGCAATAAATCAGACGACAGCCTCACAGTGTGAAGGAGGTCACTCTAGGAGACAAAAAGTGAAGCCACTGTCAGTTAATTAAAGGTACACAGCGAGTTACGGCTGTCCGTTAGCTCCTCTCAGTTTAAACTCACCACCGATTCGAGTATCACCGGCAGTTTTATGAGGAACCTGTGGCAAACATTAGACAGTTAAATGAGTCCAGTCACAAGTGCTTTATTTGCGAGTTAGAGGACTGTGGAGGAGTACGAATTGACATCAGTGAGGAGGTAACAGTCTGACTTTAAATTTGCCTCCAATCAACCCAAAACGCCAGGTTTTGCAGGCGCATTAAAATACAAGCTTTTATTGCACGAATACTGAAATGATATATAAATGTGATCTCAAAGCGAAGTTAACCTTCTTTCCAGCATACCATTTGTACTGAGACAATGATGCCAAATCTGTGTTAAGCTGATCACGAATAGGAAGAAAAAAAAAAAAAAAGCTGTCTCATAGTTTCATTTTAAGTCCCACCAATTTGTCTTGCCTCATAAAGCTGTGAACTGATTAAGACTGTGACCACAGCCCCATAATCACAGTGTCGTGACAGAGTTTGGAGATAAACAGATTGATAAGACACAAAAGTCATACATCACATCAGCCGCACGTTGCATAAGTGAACAAATAAAAGATAAATGGGTCGACTAATGTGCGTGCGCGCGTGTGTGTGTGTGTGCGTTGTGTGTCACTGTGCATCCATTCTTAGGGCCAGACCGTCTGACTCAGCCGCCTGTCAGCAGGACGAGGCAGATGGGAGACATAAAACGCTCCATGCCTTGACAAGGTAGTCTGTCAAAGTTAGGGAGAACAGTCACAGGGGTAATGTTTTGACAAGGCATTAAATGTCTCCTTTGCAGACGTCCTGTATGTCATTCCATGAGATTGATGTCCGGATACAGATGGCTGTATAACGCACGCCTATAGAGATTCGGTATACCAACGCCTTCCTCTCATCCACATTTACCGCACACAGCTAATCATTAGCCCTAAGCCAAAGTCACGCTATATCACAGACGTCACTTTATAATTGAGCGATTAAAATGAGATTGAAAATTACCTTCAACAATACATTTCACATCTGGATCACTTCACGACAGCCGCAATGAGTCAACTGCCTCCGTACATAAAGGCTCAAACCTTCATCGGGGTTCCTGTTTAATTCCTTTAAAGGTATTTCTATATGTTTGATACTGTTACAGAGCTCACTGCTCTGGAGGTTGTTTTTTTTTAATTCCATGGTTTGCTCTCGTTTTTTGTCTCACAAACTCTCCAATGTGCACCGCCTCGACTCAACTCTGTCAAAGTTCAAATATCTCAGTTCAGGGTGAGACAATTACATGCAGTCTTTGCCACAGGCCATGCCCTGAGCTTGAACAGACCTTTTACCCTGCATGTATCCATAATGATCTGTTTGCTTACGAGTATCTTTTTTCCTAAATCGTTCAAATGAGTGGACATCACCTAAGGCGACGCCTGAAGAGATGTGTTACAGTGCACTCTGTGGCGATACTTACATTTTTTTTTCTTCAAATGCTTAAAAATGAGTAATTATTTACATTTCAGCAAGCTCCCGCCTGAACACAAGATTGCAGCAGATGCTTCGTTGACAAAAGCTTGACGATCAAACCGGTGACCCGTGGAGTTTATACAGCGCGCCAGATTGTATCTAAAATTTTACTAGCTGACCTCTCTGCAAATAAAGCGCAGGCTTAATGATAACTCCTTAAATAAATAGATAAATACGTTATTGATTGGGATCAAAATTAAAATTCTGCTGAGAAACAGCTGCTCACACAGTCAACAAAGTCTATGTGTGAAAAACTAAATGAAGCACCAAAAATGAACATATCTGACTCTGGATCTTTGTAACCTCAGTTTTCTATGTATCACACACTGCTGTTATTGGTAAGTACTTATGTGTTAGTGGCATTTTCTATCCTTAAGTAGTGTCATAGAGCTTCCAGGATATACTTGTTCTGATTAAGTGCGTGGGGCGACTCTGGCTCAGCTGGTCGAGTGGACGGTCTTCCAATCTGTGGGTTGTTGATTCGACCTCCCATGTCGTCCTTTCTATGTCTCCAAGTGTCCTTGAGCAAGACCATGAACCCCCAAACTGCTCCTAATAGCATGCAAGTGTGTTGCAGGGCAGCTGTTTTCTTTGGTGTGTGAACGAAAGTGTGTGTGTATGTGAGAATGGGCGGATGTCAATTACAGTGTCCAGTGCTTTGGAACTGCTGCAGTGGGAGAGAAAAAAAAAAAAAGCTCTATAAAAATGAAAATTAAATTTAATGAAATGTAACTTCCTTTGAGATTAACAAAATTCATTCATCTATATTGTTGCTTGCTTGTCGAATGCCTCTTTGCTGTGTGGGACTTTTTTTTTCCCCATTCGAGTTATAAAACCAGCTATAAAGCTGTGAGAGGGGCTTCACGTTCGCCAAGTCAGTTGGACTATCAAAGGTGGGACACAGTGTCCTTTGACTCAAACAACAAAATAAAAAGCAACATCCATCCAATGTCACAGAGGTGTCTCGCTTCAACACAACACACTCGGCCGTCATGCTGTGTCCTTCCTTCAGTCAAAACACTCTGGTCTGAAGCAAAGGAGAGGTGGCTGCTTTGTTTGGAGAGTTCATTGGTTTGGTGCCCAGACATTCAGGAAACAACAAAAAAAAACACAGTGATGAAAAATTGCACCGTTAGAATCTGTTAGTGTGTCCGGCGCTTTATATTAATGTGGCAACTAAAAGGTATTTGCCGATGATAAAATGTTTTTTCCTCTGTCACAATCCACTGCAAGGACATCCTCAAGGTCCCTCTTGACAGCGCTCTGCGGGGGGTGTAAGACGGACTGTAATCATTTGATTACCTTTTCATCTTTTGGGGAAGGCATTTAAAGTGCGCTCATGTAAAGCTGTTCCAATGCATTTCACTGTGGGACCACTAAAAAAACACAGTGACAGCGTCCAGAAACAGACCATGTATTTGTTATTCCAAAATTACCATTTCCCTCCTGAGCAGTGGTTTTAAATCCAGCTCTTTGCATGCCAGCATGATTACTAGAATCAAACACTGGCACCATGTTAACAACTGCTAATGATCACACACTGTCTTAAAAGAATTCATCTCTGTTGATGTTCCAGGAAACTGTGTTAGAAAAAATAAAAAACATCATTTTCCAAAACAGCTCAGATGAAGACGTATTGGTTCTTTACGGTATTGTAACCTTCAACCTCTCCTCACCGGGTGTAATACATAATAGATATTACCTCAATATTGTGGTGAATGTAGTCACTTCTCACCTGCTCCACACCTTCATTCTTGAGACGGGCCTCGTCTGCAATACAGCCCAGCAAATTGAATCTGCCACTCAAGTGAAGCGCCACACTTATCTAATCCGACCTGTAATACAGGGCTATGCTCTACTGCCTTTGCATAACACCCTCACCATGTTGGTAACCTAAGCCTCCAAGGTAGCTACAAAATATTGTCATTCCTTTTATTGTAAATCATGACCAGTAGCCCCCCCCACCACCACCACCACCACACCATCTAAATACCCCCTTGTATGTTCTCTGTAGTTTTGTTGTTATTGTCAGGAGTACTCTCTGGGGCGTAACACTAAAGTTCACATTACTCACATAATCATGCACACTTAATAAGTAAAAGCACACATAGCCGATGAACGTGGACGTGAGCGTGGGGGGAAAGCTGCAAGGAGTCACTGAGAATTCAACGCGCCGGGGACTAATGCGTTTCTGCTTAAGTCAGCAAGGGAGATGTTAATGCTGCTGCGAGAATTAATGGAAGTATTGGCTTACAAACATTTGGTGATACATTATTGTGGCTCCCAGCGACCAGCTACTCTTAGGTTGTTTTTCAATCGCACGGGCCACGAGGGAAGTACTTCCTGTTTTAATTAGATACTGGATAAGCAAATAGTAACTCAGATAAACTGTTGGCTCTGTGGTCAGCTGTTTCCTTTTCGAAGAGGAAAAGAGTATCAAAGTTCAAGTGTAGTTTATAAAACTCAGCGCAGACAGACGATAAACTGCGATGTATTAATCAAGGAACGTGTCAAAACAGGCTGCCAGCGTGAACTTCTTAATATGCATCAAAGTCATTTGCCTAATTGGTCCCAAGATTGGAAAAAAATTAATGTTTTCTTGTAAAATTCAAAAAAAAGTTGAGTGCAATCGGGTGTGCAAAGTCAAAGCTGTGACAACTTTTCGAGATAGTTTGTGTTTCAAAAATCAGAAAAGAAAATTTTATTTCTGAAATTCCAAACAAGTGATTGGTATTTTGGAGAGAAAAACCATCCAAACAAGCGCTCCATGCCAATCCTGCTGCCACTCTCCGATGAGTAAAATGTCTTTTTCCTCAATAGTTGTTATCAGCAGCCGAAGTGAAAAGGATCACTGTTCCGACGGCACCCCGGCTCTGGGACTACTTTCAAAGGCAAGCGCAGTGTTCTGTAGAGGCTGATATTAGAGCTCATTCACCGCTTCAAAGTGGCGCCCACTGCGCTGATGTCACACCAGTTCCACAGGCCACAAAGAGGAAAACATACAACGAGTGGCAGAACTGAAGCTATAATCAATGTTCTGTCCTGTGGTGCATGTTTTGACTTGTCCAAGTGACTGAAATCACAAAGATCTGAGAGAATTCGAGAAAAGAGTCTGCGCTGCCTTGACAGGGTCTCGCTGTATGTGTAAAAATAATTTGGGTTTAGTTGTGTCGAGAGCTGGTAAGTGACTCTAAAAGTCTTTTGGCCACTTGACGCATAAAATATCAGCTTCTTTGGAGCCATCAAAATGAAAAACAGCTCCTATTCGCCATGAAATGATCAAACGTTTTACTTCTATCTGTTAAAATTTTGTTTACATCAAAAAGAAATTTAAGAGAAATAGCTGGTTACTGCCTTTTCTATCATCTGCCAATCATTGAATATCCCACGACAATGTTTGTTTTAAATATTAGGAAGCTGTGTCTACATCTATCCATCGTTGCCCAACAGTGATTCTCCAAGACTCAAAATACTTAATAAATTCACTGTTTAGACTCCTGACTTGAGGCATGACATGACACGACCTTTGGATCCTGGGAACAGAAGACGCAAAGTATCGAATGCAACTTGAAAAAAACGTGATGTTGTGACCTCTGCAAATGAGTCAGGAGCCAACAGATGAATACAAATGAAGAGACATGTCAAAACTGAGTAACCTGAGGGAGTTATTGATGCAAATATTCCAAAATACCAGGAGCTGTCTTACTATTTCCCTCACGTATTTTTCTTTCACGTGTAAACAGCTTTTTTTCCCCTAATCTGTTCTGGCTCAAAGTATTTCCAAATGGGCGTCTCTGGACTGTCCTCTACTGAAGGCGCCACTTGGCCCTGGACTCTGGCCTCAGATCCTGTGGACTCCTCCATGAATAGGATGTTTATCGAGGCGTGAGCGTGGACGGACGAGTCACTGCTGACAGTGCAGAGGTCGAACAAAGTGTTTGCTCACGCTCATATTTACACATAGTCAATCCACTCAACATAATCAATACATAAACTAGTCTGATAAACTGACGTTAAGTCAAGTGACACTATGAAAACAGGCTTAGCATGGAAGAAACCATTCCAGACATGATAAGCAGGAAAACAAAGTTATCAACGCAATATGAAATCATTTCCTCCTGAATTTGTTTATTCACAAACACCAAGCAGAACCTCACAACCTTTCAAGCACCCATTTATTCTTCTTCTTGTCTCCTATGAGAAGGTCTCCACTGCTGCCGCTGGGTATGCTGCCACATAGGTGTGTGTTTTCTGCTGTGTGTACTGTACGTGTAATACTCAAAAATATAAACTTGGTGGTTGAAGTGCTGATACTTTTCACCACAGAATGCTTACCCATCATTGTATCCAGTTTATGACAGAGTAAGCGAAAGTGGAATATTGCATAATGTTGTCGTCCAAGATATACTTTAGCATTATGCAGGATCTTTTCCCCAAATCTCGAGTTTTTGAGCTCCCTGTCCACGCACTCCGATTCTCCACCTAGAAGACAATCGTCTTCACCTCAGGCAATTTTCTTGGTGTTTCACACATGAGAGCTGTGTAATATTCCAGGCATTTTGTTGTTCTTGTTTTTTTTCCTGTTTTTTCTCTCTATGTCAACACTATACAGTTCGCTGAGGATGGATATGAAAAATGATTTATTCAGTTCAGCACCATTCTTGTCGAAACCATGGCGATTGAAAGTGATAAAAGAGAGAGCGCCGAGAAAAATGCAGTCAATTTAATCACCCCATGTTATACTGTAGATGAGTGTTACACAATGCTATACAATCCAGTAAAGCAGAGAGTGAAAAAGGGATGAAAACACGCCGTAACTTCACTGAAGAATATATATTTGAATGTCATGAGTGCGTCATTGCAAAGCAATGGATACAAAAACCACATCAAATCAAGCTTGGTCAAGTCTTTTCAGAGCAAAAAATGACAGCAAATTTCTTCAGAAACGATCTTGAAGAGGAGCCGACCAAGACCTTCATCATGCTCCAGAGGTTCTAAAGTTGAAATGAAATCAGGTGCACTTTACTGGAATAAATCTATTTTACTTTAAAAAGTGTTGTTTTTTTTTTTTAAAAGCGTTGAATGACTTGGAGTTTTTTGCACTGTGACTGAGTGTTCAATGCATGTAAACTGTTTGGCAAAGAGAATGCTATGCTAGCTGCTTTCTCAAAGAAAAGTAGCTAAATAAAAATGGAAACTTTATGTTTGATGTGCTCGCTCGTGGAATTTTTGGTCACCATTCACACATCTGAAACTCACACCTGTGAGAAACAGTTTTCTCCCGATTCACCCATCTATGCTGACTGGGCCTTCTGTCTTTGACTGCTATTCATGTCAAACCCTGAATCTTGAACTAGCTGAACTTTTTTACACCTGCTCACTTCCTCTGCTGGCCCTTTAATCCTGAAAGCAACCTTCACTGACATCTCATCTGCATCTTTATTCACATTTTACCACTTAAATGAGTTTATTCGACCCAGTGAAATCTTATTGTTTACCATTTGTTGACCATATTTGGTCCTTTTCTGTTGTGACGGTTTTTACTGACAGTCGGTATGAACATGCGAGTGGATGATTGCCTGTCTCTTTGTGTTCAAACACTGACCTACGCAGTGTGTCTGCCTCACATCAAATGTCATTGAGCATTAACGAGCATGACGGATGGATCGACAAACTATCTGTATTTCTTTAGTCAACTCCATTTACACTTTTGCTTATACACTGAACTTGCCTTACTACACTGACTTTGTAACCATAGAAAGCTGCAATAATGCCCACAAACACGAAGCTCCTGCACATAGTGGTTTCGCAGCCCCACATACGAGTAATCGCGGGTGGGGGACTGCAGTTTCCTCGCTTTGGATGTTTTTTCGCTCCCACTTAAGCTGTCACTCATGTTTGTGTTGTGTCATAGAGAGTGCCCACCAAAGGATGAGGCAGAGAAAAGAAAAAAAAACTGTGTGAAAGATGTTGATAGAAAGAGGTGGAACAGAACAATGAAGAATTGGATGGCAGATGAAAAAAAGAAAAAAATCCTCCACCTGACAACGATTATTAACCCGCAAGAACGAGCAGGCGTCAATTTAGACAAGTGTCGGCGACACCGACATTTTTTGGAAAACATGCAGAAGTGCCTCTTTCCCGAGGCCAACAGGCTGCAGGTCACAGGAACCAGACTGTCAACGGTGCCGTGCTGGATCATCCAACATCGCGTTGGGCGGCCAATGACAAAAACACTATCAGAGAAAGCAGCCTGAGGTGAGCGATGTCCCCGCTCTCGCACTGCACTGGCAGCAACATATGCTTCCTGTAAGTATTGTCAGAATAAATATCATCCGTTAGGAAGTTACATGTTCAGGACTGCACAACAATAAGGTCATCTCTTGTTTTAGTGTGATGATGTTTTTTTTGTTCTTTTCAAACTACAGGATGTGACACTTTCAGACAGGATTCTTTGGCAGACTAAACATCCTAAAAACCAGGCTGTGAAATTACTTTGCCTTTTTGGCAGCTATTGTTTGTTTGGTGTTTTATCAAAGAACATGATGGGATTTTTGTTGTGCAAACACAACACAGACACACCTCTATAGAAGAATATGGTGCAAATTCTTAGACTTGACACTTTCACAAGGGGTTCTTGGCAACTTTCACCAATTCAGACAACACATGTTTGCTCAGTGCATCTTTCAATATCAGAGCTTTGGAAGAAAACTTAGTCTGATCTCTAATTGAGGGGGAGGGGGGTGCACCTGAGTCCTCCCCCAAATTCACAACACGATTCATTCTGGACAAGGGTGGAGCTTCAGGGAAGGGCTGGAAGGACCATGTTGCCAGGCAACGCCTTGGGGACTGCTTGGACGAGCAGGACGAAGTGCCCAGGGAGGATGTGGTGGGATGGGTGAGTGGGTGGATGGGTGGATGGGTGGATGGATGGA
>JAUESE010000092.1:7338041-7352694 GCA_032274725.1 Malacoctenus triangulatus
TTGCATAATATTTGACACATTTCAGGAAGATTGAAATCAGAAATTCGAGAACTGAACATCTCTCTTTGAAGAGCAGAAATCCAAATCAGGAACTGTGTTGCTATTAACGAAAGCGTGCGTTGGTTTGATGAAGTGGGAACAGGGACAGTCGCTGGATTGTGCCAGAGGGTGTTTGGTCTGAGGCTGTCTGTCCTGATACTGTTTCATCTCTGACAGTTTTGTCTAATACAGTTTTGTGAAATATTTGTCTGAGGCCTTTTGTTCTGATGCTGTTTGTCTGATGCGTCTCTGATCTTCAATTGGAGGATGCTCCAGACTTGACAAACATTTTTCCCTGTGATGTGAAGCTGTTCGGGTGAGAGGTTTCCTTTTTTTTTTTAATGTTTGTGAACTGATACTATGTCCTTACACCCACACAGTGCGGTTCAATGTGCTTTCATTCTTTCTTTCTTCTCTGGCTGTGTTCTGCTTCCACATCACACACTCCCAGGTATTTCATACAGTGAGCACGCTGAGCATAATGGTCTTTTTGTGTAACCTTGCCACGACGAGAACACAACTCAATCCATGCATGAGTATAAATGAGCTCCTGGTGCTGACAGCAGCCAAGAAACACCGAGGTGAGAGGAGATCATCTGCTGCTCTTTGTGCTGTGACAAGGAGGGGACTCTTTGAAGATCAAATGCTTACGAGGGGGCACCAAGGCCCTGCCAGTCAAGCACAATTAAAACCTCTATGAGCATGAGACACTCTAAAGAGATAATGAGAAAGGGCTTCCTCTAATCCCGCCTAATTATGTTTGGATGCAAGGTTAGATTGCAGCAAGCATGAGAAAGAATGAGGCATCTCGATGAGGCAGATTCAGTTGAGTAAACATCATCCATGGTCTAAGAAAGGTCCAGCAAAATATGTTTCTTTGGATTTGCCACTCCACACTGATCTCTGAAGAAAGAGGTTAACGTAAATAAGTCATTTTTTCTCTCTGAATTTATGTTTCCACACAAATTTTATGACCCTGATAAACGCGCCCACCATCTCTGACAGTGTTAAATCGATGAGGATCTCCAAAAAAGTGATCATCAACACTTTCAAAACTGATTTATCTTAACCTTCCTGCACTTTTTCTGTTGCCCACACATTAAGACTTTGAGCATGACCTCATTGCCCTCTTCTGGGGGAGCAGAACACAACATCAAGCTGAATATGGCTTTGCTGTGAGTTTCATGCATTTGGAGTATTTTTTCTACGCATACATGGGATTCTGGTGAGTTTGCTGTTTCCAGCCTCATCAGTTCTCCTAAAATACCATTTAAGAGACAACATCCCTGACAACACATCAATATTTATTCATATAAAGGTCAAACAGGAAGCTCCATGGTTGAGAGATATTTGAAGCATGCATGGGGGATTTTTCCATACAGGAAGAAGCTAAGTGGACTGGAAGGTATACAAGTGAAAGGCACCCCATGTTTCTTTTATACAACCCACTACAACTTGGTCCGTTCCCCACTCTGTACAAACACTCACAAACATACAGTGAAAAATTGAAGAGGTTTCCTCTCAATGACTGCATGTTGTTGCACTCTGTCTTGTTTAGTTTTCTCTATTCTGTTTCTGTTGTATTATCAAAAAATCACTCGGATTCCTCTCTTGTACAAAACCACTTCTCTTTGTCCACTATATATATATATATATATATATATATATATATATACACACATGTGTAGTAGCCCTACCACTTACTTTAAGCTGCTTCGCTTTTTTCTCCTGCGCACAGTCATAAATACATATACACGTAATTGTGGTCTCTATTATTTGCACTAAAAGTTCACTCTGAAGCCAGGCCTCATCATTACAACTGTGCCATTGCTTCTATTCAGAGCTTCTTCTTACTTGGGTGCATTTGTGGGGGTTTCATTGTAAAAAGGCAACATTCGGGTTTCCCGATCAGAAGTGATGCAAAATGATGTCAGACCTCAACACAATGTAACGCATTAACACGAGAGTCAAAGCTGTTTAACTGCCTTGATCCAGGAGAGCAGCTCACAAGCAAAATCTATTGCAATTGTGGTTGGCTTCTTATTACCCAACCAATAAGTACCTTAAGTGAGGAAATGGAATATGCCATTTTAAATAGGATCATATCTGCATATTAAAGCTCAGTTTTAATGACATATTTACGCTGCTGAATAACATCAGAAATGCACTGAAAAGCTGGAATGACTGGGTCACATTGCAGGGCAGCTGTGCACATCGCTGTCGCCGGTCTTCTACCATCAGTAGTTGTTATTTTGAAAAAAAAATTATGACAGGCATCTGAAAATCAGGCCCGTTTTGCTCTCCGGACCATCTGCATGTCTGATGTCATTCTCCTCTGTTTGAAGACAAATCCTATTAATCTCTGAGTGAGCAGCTTTTTAACTTTGGATCTCTAATGCAATGTCCACTGCATAATGTTGAATTACAAAAGCATATTTGTTGATTAGCAATTGTCAAATCCTCAGTATTAACTTTCAAATATGCCATACAGATGAAACATCGTCTTTGTGAGGGAGGCCTTTTTAATCCCTTTGGTTATCGTGTTAAATGTGATTCAATATACATGGTGTACATATCAGCATGCTCAGTGTGGCTTTACAGACATACCAATCACTTCGCTCTTCCCGGCAAATTCTGAGAGATGATTGGGCATCGAGATCCCTGTTCAGCAGCAGGTTTTCTAAACCTATGCCAAAGCAGACCACATTTAATTATTACATGTCACTAAATAAATGCTAAAATGTTGCTGATAAAATGTTTTGATTGCTAACCTCTTCTGTCAATACAATTCAGTGCATAAAGTGCTGAATATGTTGACTCTCTGACTCATAAAGCGACTCCCCACCCCTTGATGCACTCGGTGCCTCCTCAAGCATGCAAATAAAAACTCTTAAACAAACCAGTTTCAAACATAAAGTGCCAGTTTGATCCGTTCGAAAGTCGTCCTCTAACGCCTATTTTTATGCACAGTTTTGCCACCGTTCCTATGCCCATCTCAGCGTTTGCAGCATACAACAAGCCACCATTTTCCCGTTCCACTTTTTCCTGAATCTTGACAGAATGACAGCTCTTATAAAGAAACAGAATGTCACCAGCTGTCAAGCAGAGAATGAAACCAAACCACCGCTGGTGCATAAGGGAACAGGCAGCGCAGCTTAAACTGTAGTTTGGACACGTTAATATTCACATATTGGTCACATGGGATCGAGAGCAGAACAAGTCTATTAAATCATTCATACAGTGAGCTTTTTCATGTGGCTTCTGTTAACATTATCTCGCTCTGGTTTTCCCGTTTCCCAGCTAAATGGAAGAGCTACAGGTACACTGTACAGTGGGGACCCTGTCTTTAGCCTTCAAGGAAAATTCAATCACAGACGTGCAGGAAACCCTAATTGGGTTTATGTCCATTTGTGTGACTCTCAGTGCTGTCCTTCAGCATATAGTTGTCCTTGAAATCAGAGGGCACAGGTCTTATATTCCAGACAGACAAATGGCTTCGTAACTAGATGACTAACATGTTATAATTGGTGCTCAGCCTAGTTAAAGGCTGCATAGCTTATCTAATCATCTAATCTAATCGATCTGCTTGTGTGTTTATAGTGGTCGTGGATGCTTCAATCTCGGTTCATGCACACCCTGTCGAAGTACTTTAACACTCCCCGTTTCAGGAACCGGTACAGATAAAGAGAGGTTGTAGGAACCATCCGGCTTGGAGCCTAAAGACTGATTGTGGATGCATGTCAAGCATCGTCGGCAGAAGGAAAAAGGAAGTTCTGAAGCACTCAGTTGATATTGCGGCACTTGTCTATTCATGATCTCTCCTCTTCCATTATGCTCTTGCGATATTGATCTTCACCTCAAGGTAAACCACGACAGAGGTTTTATATTGAATTGAACTATTTCCCATGCATTAGCAGTGTTGAATCCAGTTTGCATATGTTGTTTCAACAAAGTTTCAAGATTCCTTCTACAATCAAAATGACCTTTTTTATCGGTCATTCAACCACAAATCCTTCAAAAACACAATACATGAGTGCATAGTTTAAATCTGCCAGTCATCCCAACTTGACAAGGAATTTACAATCGAGCCTTATAGCCATTATCTGGACAATGCGAAAGCCATTAAAGGCAATGATGGAATGGATTCCCATGAGGACAATAGATGGACAGTTACATAGATGGCAGGTGATGGGGTGGACAAGGGAAAATGGGGAATGGTTATAGCCCCCAATTTCTCACACTCAATTACTGAGGTGGGCTCCTTGAAACCTACAAATGAATTCAACTTATGGCAGAGTTGTCATTTTGATCATGGTTGAATGGGCAAAAAACCTTTAACGCCTGGAGAAAACTAGGTGGGCTTGGTATGAGAGGACAATCAGGAGATGAGAGTGTCCCTGCACCTTGAAATTTTATCTGTACAAAGAAGTCCGAAAATCATTTTTCCAATCACTCAAATGCAGGTTTTTACACTAAGCAAAGACAGGATGGACTGAAAAATAAGACCAGTCTCAACAGGCAATGTACTGTTCGAATGTACACCGTG
Source organism: Malacoctenus triangulatus (assembly GCA_032274725.1). Classification (NCBI taxonomy): domain Eukaryota; kingdom Metazoa; phylum Chordata; class Actinopteri; order Blenniiformes; family Labrisomidae; genus Malacoctenus; species Malacoctenus triangulatus. The sequence continues at coordinate 7,342,627 of JAUESE010000092.1, forward strand.
TATTGTACTGTGTGTCCACCAGAATTACTTCTGTACCAAAAATACTGAAAGATAGTAAGTAAACTGAAAACAACTTTTCAGAGATGCAGTCAAGAAGAAGCAGACCTCAGAAAAGTTTTCATCATTTAGCTAGAGACCATCCTTCACTCACAGCATAAATCTTCTAAAACCACACAGCGCACTGTCCACCACCGTCCATCTTCACCTTTCGGACACTTCAAGTTTCCTTGCAGCGGATTACTGTACAGTATACAGTCAACACACCATCTTGACCAACTATTCCACCCAGTACAATTCAACTTTTACCAGTTCGCAGTTTTTGTTTGTTGTTGTCCTCCCCAACACAAATTGATGCTGTTTGTGTTACACCATAGAAAAAAAAAGGTCCGTTCCTTCACCAGGCGAGATGGGGAAAAAAACACAGCCTGTCAGTCCGCTGCGAAGGGTACACATTTCTATGACAGATCAATGTTCAGGAACTACACAACAACACAGTTTCTTCGTTTTGCGCACAGCTGCTTCACCTCCTACTGGTGAGAGGTATAAACGATGCGACAATAAAAACAATTTGGCAACACTGACAGTGCTCTTGTAAAAACAAACAGGTATTCCAAGAATGATAAAAGTAAAATACGTTTTAAGTGCAACGATACAAGGGGAAAAAATGAATCAATACATAAATGTTGTCATTAAAGAAATAGTCCTTCTTGGAAAGTTATATGGAGTACTCCTTGAAAGTGTAATACTTGCAATAGATGGGGGTCAACGTGTCCTCAGGAGCTAAACATTTTAGCCATCTAAGAGAGGACCCACTTTAAAAAAAAATCAATATCAGTTAAAGTGTTTTCTATATTTGGAATATTTTCACGACTTTACGCTGCAATTGGGCAGCAATCTCTGATGGGAAATTATACCATTATGCCACTCTTCTCAAAACCGCAAGACTCCATTTCTAAAAAAGAAGTCACTCTACCTGGCACAGACTTTCAGGTTGAGCTTCAGGTCTTTTATCCCCTTAGGAGGTTCGGATGTCATTGTGTGGCCTTGGTGATATGACAACAAAGTGCGCTTTGATATTCTGTTACCAAAGTCATCAACAAGAACCTCACACAACTTCACTTCGACCAATTCAAACTTTGTACAAGCTGTCTCTCCTTTGTCCAAATGACCTTAATCAGTGTGGTGCAATGTGGACGGTGGGAGACAGGTGGTGTTTTGTCCTTTTGTTAACAGGGTGGGGGCGTCTGCAGATCAAAAGTATGTAGGGTACATAATGAACCCTTTCAAGTTCATAAATTCATACTCTCAATGGCATTACAAGCCTAGTAATGTTCGTCCTGTGTCTCCACATATTCAGACTATTTTTGACCCATTCCTGTGTTTAACATCAGATTATCCTGCCACAGTTTTACGAGTGGATTCCTTGTGTATTACAAGCCAAGGGCATGTCTGATTTCCTCCGTGATCCAGCGCATGAGATTCATTCAGGTGTTTTCTGAAGGTGAGTGAGCCTTATAGAGGTTCTCTGAGATGTTTCACATGTCTCCTTTGAAAAGAATCTGTGGTTCAAACTGACCGTTGACATGCCCGTGCATGGTGACTGAAGTCTTTGTCAGCCTGGCAGTAATTGAGGTGAAATATGACTTGCTGCATCACATAAGTAACGGTCGTAATGAGCTGTCAAACGAGGGATCAGCTAGAAGACAAATCGCTGGTGTTAATAACCACCTCTATAACCATCTCTGGGGAAGTCTTTCCATACTTGGTTGCTTTTTTTCAGTTCTCTTCTGAAGAATCCGACTTCTGCTTACATTGGAAAACTTCAGTTGTGCCAAACAGCTAAAGTCAATTTTCCAAAAAGCATATTTTGCTCTCGAACAGATCTCTTTTGTCAGGCTTCAGTTAACTCCACAGGGTTGCTGATGTTTGAGAACAGATTTGATGTCCTTAACTTTCTGTCAATGTTTTGCTATTGACTATAACACCAAGCATGAAATGTGTGCTGAATAATGTCTTTTCAAGTTTAAACTGAGTTTGGAAAGAAAAGTTCAACGTGAAGTTGTTGTGAGTCTAACGTGAAGATTTTCTTTCGTCGTCCCAACACTTTTTAGTATCCCCTGTAAGTGCATTTTAGCTCTCCAATCCCCAAGTCTTTTTTGAATGACACCACCTGCAGTCAATGTACTGCACACAAACCACATATAGAGAAGATTTCTTGCAGGATTGCGCCTCTTTCTCAAATCAATATCTTGTTCTATTCTTCTTCACGTCCAATTTCAATGATTGAGGTATTCTATGCCTCAAACCGATGTAACCTTTTTTTGATATTTTTAGTCAAGAACGATGTCAGTGCTACTTTACATATACTGAAAAATACAACTGTGTGTATTAAGTTTTGATCCCTTCTGGACATTTGCATCAATGCACTAGTTTCTAGTGGTAATTGTTACTGCCTCAGCCCACCTCCCAGTGGCTTAATTTTCTCACTTTGTGGCAGAGATGAAGATTTGCATTTGGCTGAAGTGGAGATATGCAGGGAGGTGTTTCAGGGGAACACTGCCAGCATGTGTTTAATTGTCACAGCTGTTTTGTTTTGGCTGATTACTGCCTTTTCTTCTCAGGCAGCAGTGTGCAGGAACTCAGATGACTGGCACACACCACAGCCCACCAGCATGCCATGTATATTGGATCGAAGAAAGGCTTTTGTTTCGAGAAACTGGTGGACTGCAAGTGGTCCGACAAGCTGGGCAAGTCTTCAGAGGAGCGCACAACAAATGCCTTTTGGTTTTGAAACATTTTGGCAGACGTGAAATAAGGAGTGGTTTTTCTGAAGTGATCTATTGGGGAAACGTGTTTGTGTTTGGGAGAAGTCACTGATACGAGTGACTGTTATGGAGTCTCTTTACATGATGTGTTTTCACACTAAGAACCAAAGTTATGATCACTTTCATGCTACTTGCATGCTGAACATTGTCCTTTTATTCTCCAACAAGCTCATTCCAAGCTATATTTTATTGTTTTGTACAGTTTTTTGTGAAGTATTCTGACTATCCTTCATTGCAAAAAGTTTTGGGTATTTTCATAAACATTTGGTTTTGGCATTTCTTTGATGATTTACAAAGAAACACAGGACTTGCAAGCTAATTCAATTGAGCAACCCAAGTTAGTTATGACTGCTCAAATGTTGTCAGGTCTTTTGTGTGGTGGTCATTTCTAATTTTTTTCCACAAGTCGTACTTTTCCATTATATCCAAGATAATCACACTATAAATTTTTTAGTTTTCTTTATGGTTTCGGGAAATTACCTCTAAGGTTGACTTCCCATCTCAACATTACATATTGAAAAGTCATAAATATTAGGCCAAGAATAAAACTTCCAATAAATTACTCATTAATATACAATGATGAATGAATGACATCAAATAAAGACAAATGGTGATGAAGTAATATCCTTTCATTGAAATTGGGGAAAAAAATGACGGTGATTCTGCATGTTAATGATGAATTATGCAGTGTTTTATTTAGTCTTTGCAAAATGTCTGGCGGTAGCTGATACTTTAGATGTAACGGAAGTGAGATAAGTTGTCATGTTGATCTGGAATACACTGCTTCCTCTGCGATTCCTTTTCAGGACAGACTTTCTCTGAACCCCTTGCGTTCTGGTGTTCTGGTAAGGCCACTGAAGCCCAACGTGTCTTCTGGGGCTCAATCACCAACATGTCTGTTTATCCAGAAGTCATGTCAGAATCCACTGGGAGAGGCTGCACAGCAGCTGCACAGCAGCTGTTGCTAATGGATTTCCTGCCTCCATGCTGTGTCCCATTGTTCCAGACTATCTCACTGTTGTCCTCCGGCAGTGGGATGCAGGGGTCGAGCCCACCCCTCCCCCATCAACTGCAGGTTAAGAGGAAAGTGGCACTGGTTTCACAACAATTGTCCTCCAGATGGTTCTGTGTCAATAGTGTGGTGTATTTCCAGACTTTTCTTCATTTTCCATTCATATCAAGTACTCGAGTCCAGATACTTTTCATAATAACATGATTTCAAGTCAAGCTTTGCTTTCTTTCAATTATGTTTCTATCAAACATTTTTTGTCTGTAAATCACTCCAAGTAGATCAAAATTGTACAAGCTGGACAAAATTTGAATAACTACAAACCTGTAAAGTTTCACTCTTGCCTAACACATAAGTGGCCTTTGCTAAGCTAATATTACCACTCTTACTCTTTGCACTCACCACACGATTGATAAAGTAACAACTCATGCTCCTGAAGTTTTCAATTTGTGACACAATTCAGACTGCAACTTTATCAGCACTGTGAAGATACACACATACACCCACACACACCTTGATTTCCTATGGTAAGACACCAGACACCAGGTTTGGCAGCTGTAGCATGATTCAAACTCTTTCAGATCACACAGATCTCACATTCTGTACAACGTTTACCTCCAGAAATAATATTGTACATAAAGGCAGACTGGCAGACTGGATCAAGTTCAAACCAAAGACAAACACAGTTTCCTCTCTCACAGGTTTAACTCTATAAAAAAAACCTGGAAAACCAATCGTGTTTATTTTACTGACACATTTTTACCAGCAGGAAGAAAACGTGGGACCACTCTGAATTTGACCGATTTTGGGACTCATTCAAGCCGCAGTGTATAAGCCACCTGCAGCTGAGTCTGCCCTTTGCTGACAAGTGCAATACACGTGTAGATGAAACTAAATGAATTAAGAGAAAAAAAAAATCAAGTGACAAATAGAAAGAATTTTATTTCGGTGCTTTATTAAAATGATCTTTGAATAGATGCTATTGATACTAAACATATTCTTCAGCTCGTCGTTCTACTCTGAAACCGCTGAAGAATTCGTGCCAACTGGTTAAAAACTGCGCAAATAATAGGAATAATTTGTTAAAATCATTTACTTTAATTTAAAATGCCTTCCATGGTGGGTTTATCAAAGAGATGATGAGGGGTTCTAATCCACTAAAAACATCCACCAATCGCTACGGAGGGATTCCTGAGCCGACAGTCCTGCTCGAATTTGCTTTTGTTGCATAATTTCGGAGAACTTGTGCAGAAATTTTGGACGACGTTGTATGAACTCAGGATCTGGATCTCAGTCTCCTTTTGGCTCCGTGAGCCGAGAAGGGAAACGTGACAGTCGAATGCTGCATCCTGCCAGACGTGAGGCGGCGCGCCGAACTGGAGGTCCGGCAATCTGCAACACGGTTTTCCAACGGCAACATTGTCTCAGCAGGATTTTAGGTTTTTCCATTAAACATGAGGATTTGTTCCTTTTGACCTAAAAATGAATCGGGGTAAGCTTCCGTTCGCTGACAGAGTATTGTATTACAAGGTAAGTTAACATTTGAACTGCCCACACAGCAACTGTCACTCTGTGGTTTCCCATCAACTTCGCAGTGATAAGAGCATATTGGCATTTATACACCAGTAAAGCTGATTAATTTCAAGGCTGACAGTAAATATGCTCGCGTTTGAGTCACACACACATGGGGGGGGGCATGAAAACATAACTAAATGGCTCAGGTATATCTTTGAACGGTTCGTGCTTCACCCAAAGCGGTTGCAAATGGCCACTGGCTGTCGGAGCAGAGGAAAAAGCAGCTAAGGACAGGTATATGGTATATTTCATTAGACATGGAGCCTTAGGGGAGCTGACTACACTGTATGTTTGTCACAGAGGATTGATGACTGCTTTCTATAAAGGTAAATAAATAAATAATAGCTGTAATCCCGGAGATGTGACGGCCGTAATGTGCGGCGCAATAAAAAAAGCCGTGGTCTGAGGCGTCTGATAGAAGTTTAAGTCACCGTGGAATATGTCTCATTTATTTATTTATATAATCGCGCCATTTATCCATGTACTGCAGCGGGAACATGTGGCTGAAAGATTGGATTCTCTTTCACCACAAAGCTCACTGGGTTATCAGGTTTCCTGCCACACATTAAAATACCCTCTGCTTTCAGAACCAGGGGGAGATGACTAAATGTTTTATGAGGAAAATGAGTGCTTAGCAAAACTCAGAATGAAAAGCTCTCTAAATATCCCTTACAGTTAGTTTTTTTGCACATTACCGCAAAACAGCAAAAAAGTGTGACAAAGTAAGGGAGTGTGTTGGTATTGCTGCTCTTTCACAGCATTACAGGACCCAAATCCTGTCTGCTTGTGCAACTGCGAGGAAGGTCTGTGTGAATACTTGCTTCAAGTACAAACTGATGCAAATTTCAGAGTGAAAGAGATGCTTCTGTGTGATGTTTAGGCCTGATGTACGATTATGGTGCTTTATTTCTTCCCGGTTTGTTCTGGTGTGATTACATTGTTGGTATATTCCCATCATGAGCATCTATTCATTCTTTTCTGGTAACAGATTAACATTGTACCTTTTGCATAATCACGATGAACTCCTTCGACCCCAAAATCTCCCACTGTCAAGCCACCACATGTTCTGCACCTGCACCTGCTTTGTAAGCTGACCTTTGTCGTCACCTTCATGGCACGTGTGTCCTGAGTGAAACCGATGTCGTACTACAGTTAAGTTCACCGTACCGCACTGCTTCAACTTAACTTCTGCTCTCTCTGTCTGGGTTAACACACATGGAGGACACCCGACGCACTCCCGACTGAATTGAGGCTTCATCCGTCATGCAAGGAACCAGATGCGAGTGTCAAGATCTGCGAGCGTGTGCAGATTTGAGGCGACAAGCGGGGCAGAGAACCGCTTCTTTAATGTTTGGGAAAGTGACAGATAGTCGAGTGTTGTTGGTGTTATAAGCTCGACAAAGCTGATGTGCACTGCAGCAACTAACCTCGGTCTCCACTCAAATTCATCTTATGAGGACCAGGGCACAAGATGTGGGGGGCCACACTTACCCACCATACCTGATTTGTGAGTGTGAGAAATCCCAACAAAAGGGATTAGAAAAACTACTTATAAATTAATCATACACAAAATGTAACAAAAAAATGTATTTACTCCAAGAGGCTAGAAAACATGACTGTAAATAACTATCAGTACAAAAAAAAACATTTTCAAGCAATAACGAACCTCCGTAAACATGGGATCAATGTAGATCATCACAGCTGATAATTACTTTTGCACAATATTGATTCATCACAAAAACTAGGTTTGTACGACTTATTCAACTTGCACGACAAGTTCATCTCCCACTCATGCATGTAAAACAAAGACTGCTTGTGTTGTCGCTCATAAATCTGGTTTAATGTTACGCTGCCACGCTGTGCCTCTACAGGGACAGTTGTCATTATTCTTCTTCCCTTTTTTTGGCTCCGATGAATTCTTTACAAATGTAAAGTACGCTTTTCGCTTGCATTCAAAACAACTTTCTCATTCTCCAATTTTGGGGGAGTAAAAAGACTTTGACACCTAAATCAATTACAAAGCAAAGTTGATCCAACAGAAGTGCTGAGTCCAACCAAAAGATAATGAGTGTCTGAGTATCATCTCCATTTTGACAATTGAAGAGGCCTTCCACCCAAACTCTTATTGTACTAAATTCAAGTCCAGTCAGCAGGACTGGAGCACTCCACAAGAACCCATCCTGCTGTTCAAGTGAGTGAAACTGAAGGCTGTGGTACAAATTTCCACTCCAATTCAACCCAAGGTCAAAACTGTATTCAAATGGCTTTTCAGAAGAGCTTCTCCAAACCTACTACACTGTCAAGTATAACTCAAGCCTTTTAAAATTTTAGTGCCTCTGCTTCCTCCCTACCAGTTTTCTTCCCTTCCGTATTTTATCGCACCATTTTTCTATAACTGCTATGACCTTTTACGTAGGCCAACACCAGGAATTGCGCTCAGTGAAATTCTCTCAAGTCTGCCAGTTTCAGTCCAAATATCTCTTTGTAAGGTAAGAGAACGCTTCTCACCCTTTAAAGATCATGGTGTTGGAAGTATTAACAGGTTATCAGGCTTTCCTGCAGCTAAATATTGGAGTTTAGCATACTTTCTTCAGGTAAATCTGTTCATCCAAGACATTGTTAACACACAAATGCTGTAAAAACGACTGAAAACAGGTTAAAAATGTGACCATTTCTGTGTGTCTCACTCTCCTGCAACCAATACAACAATTCTGCTGAACAACAGTAGCAATATTAACTCACAATAACTCCACTTTAGATCACCCACACTTCGCTTTGCTGTTATGCAACCTTGCTGAGAAAGAAGCCCTTTGGTGGGAAGGCTGAAGAAAGGAAGGAAAGAGTCGAGGATGCTTGCCAGTTTTAAATATAATGGCATGATGTGAAAACATCAATAAAAAACGACAGACTTTTCCACCTGCGTGGCGTTGCACTCCAGGAGAACGCTTTCACAAGACGATTTTCAGAAAGCATCTTTGAATTAAATCATTTTAAAACAGTCAATAAAACATTTCAGTAAAAATTACCAACCACAACTTTTTAATTGCCCTGGCATGAAACACGACTGCAAATTTCCTGTCGATCTGAGAATTCATACCTTTTTTTAAAGAATTTGCGACACATCTGATATCGTTATTTGTGTCTCTGTTATTGCAAGAAATCCTTAGGTAACAATTACATTCACCAAATCAATGAAAGACAATTTGATAGTGACCCACAGTCGACACACAAATCACAGTAAAAGTAATTCAAGCTCCTGGCAAAGATTCACTTAGGGCGCAATTATTGTTTTCACAGATTCAACTAAATATCTGGCTTTATAGGCAATTTCAAACCAATGTGCTCCAACAGTGAGAGCCAAACCCTTCCAGTCCTATCGACAGGCTATAATAACCCCAGTAAATTATAGATTGAATTTAATAAATATGTATTTTGTAATTAACCCTTTTAAAAATGTACAAATATAAAATATAGATTATGCAATAGCAGAAAATTCCCGGTCTTTAGAGACCCCATACCTTCAATCTGATCTTCAAAGAGCTCGCTGGCAAAAAGCGCTCGTCTCAGTTCTATAATTTATGACGGAAGTCAGCCATCTAACTCGCATTTATTCTCATTGATTTGTTTAACTCTCAGGAGATACCTTCCTCATAGATTTGGGATGTGATGTACGGCAGTTTTAATATATAGAGCTTCCTCTCTCCTAAAAGACAAGCAAAGAGCGGATTTTATTCATCACCTGAAGCATTAACACACATTTATGCAGAAAATTATATGAATTATGTGAATTTTTCCATTTATAGTATTCAAGAATTCAGTCAAAAAACTGGCAAATCACTTTAATTTAAAAAATGCATATAAATTTAAGAAATGTCATATTGTGGAGGAAAAATTGTTATTGGATTAACAAAAGGAGGAAAAACGAATGTCAGTCTCATGACAACCCTTCTCGCAATTGCTTATTGTCAGTTATTGCTAATAAACAAATGACAGTAAACACACATTTAGATGAGTTTTTGCCTTTTAAGGTAAAAAGTGGGCCTATTAATCAAAAAACAAAATGTGCTTCAAGCGCTATTTCTCTTACACACCTCTCTGAAAGACAGACCCTAAAACAGCCAGATGCTGCCCATCAAATCAATTTCTCTGATGTTGGGAGGAGTATAATGGCAACCGATCCCCCCCGGGGAGCCTAACCACAGCGCCGTGCTCAGCGCCGGGCTCTCCTATGACCTGCAGACCTGGCCCACAAGTGACCCCCCAGCTAACCACCCGGCCAATTAGTGGTGGTTTCCTCTAGCGCCAACCTATCTGTAGATCTGATCAGGAAGCCACAGCTTCAAGCTGAGGTCTGGCTCGCGTTCAGTGTCTGACCACAACATAGACCATCTCCGGTGGGTGGTGTTGTATGCAATCGTTGACACAATACGAAAAGTGCAATTAGGTTCACAACTACTTAGAGTATAATCGTGTTGGCAAAATGAAAAAGACAGACAATTAGCTGCACAAATAATGAAATGCTTAACTGCACAGAAATTAATTTGGAAGACCGACTGAAGCACCGTTCTGTGAGTCGCACTGTGGCTCTCAGATTACTATCAACACAAAGGAAAATATCAACAACTTGGGTCCCATCACAAACTAAGACCGCGGATGATC
>JAUESE010000092.1:7370305-7383640 GCA_032274725.1 Malacoctenus triangulatus
CCCCCCCCCCACCCCCCCCCCCCCCCCCCCCCCCCCCCCCCCCCCCCCCCCCCCCCCCCCCCCCCCCCCCCCGGCTCTCCCATAATGTGCAAAAAGATCAGTCCTGTAATACGTTCTTGATTACCAATTCAGGAGACCCGAAGTTAAACTTCAGCTGCTGATGATTCAGCATTACTGTGTGGAAAAGCTCATCAAAGTTTCTCCTCCAGGCAGCTAAACCTGACAAGCACCTTCGGGAGGTTTGTTCAGTCCGGAGATGAATTGCCAATAGATCGGCGAGCGGACGGAGTTCCCCGTTCAGCGCCGCCGACCAATCGAAGCAGAAGAAAACGAGGATGAAGCCAGTCAAGTTGAATTTCACGTAAAGAGGATCTGACGGTTCACGTTCAAACTTGCCACACTGGTGCAGTTCGACCCAAGGTTTGCTTGCACGTGTTGAACAGCTTTGCAAACTTGATATTTCAACATCTGCGTGTTTCTGCCAGCATGCACAACACACCGGGAGTTAGAATGCTAATAGATTCCACGCTTGTGATTTATTCTGGCTGAAAGTGTTGACGTCACTGTGTACTGGAGACGCTGCTGCCGAAGAGGCATCAGTCATCGGTTGCACCTTCACCAGGTTGGTTTGAAGTCGACTACTGCTGTGAGCTTCCTGTTTAGTTTGATAATCATCTTACGGATGATGTTTACTTCATGACAGATGGTCTTCTAGGCTTTACATGACAGACGGACACTTCAACACATGCAAACCTTAATTTGAATACTACGTTTCGAACATGTTGTCACTCAGGCTTCGAGTCCCGGCTGATGAGAGGCAAAATGCTCCCGAACTGAAGTCACAATCTGTTTGAGCGCACATAGAATTCAGTATGTGCAATTATGTGAGTGGAACAACTCCACTATTTTTGTCTTTTGTTTCGAGATGCACTTGAAGGAATGGCTGAAAGAGACACTCTTTCGGTAGAAGTCATTTTGATGTGGTGTAAATCTGCAATTTGAGGCAGGTCAAGACCAATTTTAAACATCTTAAATCGATCTTTCTTTTCTCAGGAGTTTATGTGCCAATTACACTTGACACCTCTTTACTGACTATGATATTTTCTTTCTCAAAACTGCAGCTTTTACCTTCCTCTCACCAAATCTAGGTGGTTTGGGTTTTTATCGTAATCAAGCCATAACTCTTAATTACATAACATTGCCACAATACTAACATTTTGCCAACAAACAAAACAAAACTTGTGTAAATCAGACGTTTCTAATTGAGGTTTTTCCTTATGCTTTTGCAACACATAACTCAGAAAAACAGCAATTTTAGTGACCAGAAAGAAAGAAACTATTGAAACATTAAAAATTGGTTAATCCAGCCAACACCATGACCTGCTGCACTGATTAGTCTAATCTATGTGATAATTAACATGTCTCGTGTCTGATCCAGGAAGAATATCCTCGGATCAATCTCGTGAAATTTCCTGGTGCCCGTCTTCTCTGCGAATCTCTCCTTACTTTAATCCACTGGTGTCTCATTCACGGGATTATGTTTACTTTGTATCGCCACACTGGAGGGCTGAGGAGTGAAATATCCAAGATGACATGAAGCTTTTCCAGGCATCTGTTTCTCTTACTTCTCTGTCAGACATGAAGGCTCCTGTGCCAAGGTCTTCAACTCCTCCTATCTCTCAGGCTTTGGGCCTGTGAACTCAAAACAGTCTCACCAAAGCTCACCCACACGGCCTGGGTCACACACTCAGTGGCAAGCCTCAGTGACAGATGGAGCTTGCAGAGTGAGAGATGCCCTGATTGGATGCAGTACACAGGCCTGCTGCAAGCTAAGGACAGCCTGTGTGCCCAGAATCACAGTCCCCTGATGTAAATGCAACAAAAAAGGGAAAGAAAAAGCAGAATGTGTTCTCCAGAATTTCTTCGACTCTGAGTGACGGTTCAAAGGTTACAGGTGAGAATGAGAGACACATCACTTCTCCACATCTAAACTCTCGTGAATTTTTATTTCATTTTCATGCCTCTATTGAAAATCTAAAGCTGTGACAGTGACGTTAGTCTCGAGGAGAGAGAGTCTTCCTTTAGTGATTCAGTCTGTCACCCTTAACAATAAACTATTGTAACCAGTTTTACACATATCAGATGCATTCAGCTTTCTTTCTATTACAGACAAATGATATATTCATTAACCTTCTATGTCCCGCCTTTTCAATGAAGGGTTGCAGGCAATGCTAGACACAATTTCACTTTGTATATTACCTGACTTGGTTCTTCGTTCCTACTGTTGCAATTGCCACAACCATTGGTGCATTACATTAGGTGCTTGAAGTGCAAAAATGGACTTCTTCGATTGTCTTTCAAATAAACACAAAGAGATATCAAGAGTTTGACAGTTAACATTTTAGTTCCAATTATAAAACTAATTTTTTAGATCATAAAAGAGTTTTTCTTTTCGGAACTATGAAAACAAAGCTCTATTGTAACTTGGAATATTTGAAAATATAAAAAGGGAGCCGCGTGGAAGCTTTTGATTCACTGGCACCTTGCGCGTTATTAGCCAAGCCCAGTTTTAATACACCTGCAAAAGTTTATATTCCTTTCAACCTCATCCTCCCATCTGGTGGATGAGATGAAAAGACAATGCTGACTTCATTTGCATGAAAGCCTCAGTGAGTTGGCTGCGCAATTGAAAACAGCTGCACCTGCTGTTTATCGCAGAGTAATAATTTGCGCCTTTTTACTGCATTCAGGCCTGTATGTATTGTCTGCATTGGTTCGTTTTAGCATTGGGAGCTTTTTGGGAAGGTTTTTTGGCCTCCCAACAGCTTTGATGAATGGACCCGAGAAATTGCTTCCCGCATAATGACTGGCATAATTTACAGTCAACTGTATTCTGCCCTTGATTTGTTGTGGGGATACATTTTAAGATAACAATGGCTCAGCTTCTTGAGAACACTCATCCTTCTTTTTCATAATGTTGATACTTTCCTGATGATATCCAGATTGTCAGCACGACAAAACATGGGAGACCTATTGGAGCTCTGCATGACACATAACCATGAAATAAAGGTGCATCACTATCATTGTATGCAAATGGTGACACACTGCATACTGGAGCCTGGGTTTGTTTCACACTGTTGATTCATATTGTCAGTAGCTACACTCAACCTTTATTCTCAACATGTCCAAGTTATATTTTTATTTATGCAAATTATGAGACACATTGTTGGGAGAAAAAGTAATCTAATGTGACCTGCCTGGCAGTAACTGAAAGGGTCCTTCGTGGAGGTGAAAACAGTTTCATGGTGATCAATTTACCATCTGTTCATTAATACTTCAACAATCAATCTTAAATGTACTTGGGGTGTGTGTGACTTATTGTTTGACCTTAAACTGATGCTTTATTGCATAGTTGCCGGCATGACTTGACATTTTTGGTTTAAAAACAATGATTCAGTGTCTAAATGAGAACAAAATATGCTTTGAAATAACAACTTGTCTTTCAAGTAAATTTAGTCCCAACTCTTGTGTGTACTGAGTAGATTTTGCTTTGATATCCACAATTTTTCACTTAATGTGTCCAAAACGGTTTGTGTCAAAACTGCTAGCGGCCAACATAACAAGTCAAGTAAAGCAGATGTTAGCGATGTTTTGCTAATTTGTTTTAGTTTCTGGAATGTCTACAACCACAAAGTAAAAAAAGAACAGTATGTCTCGAAAGTAATCCAACACATTTTTAACTCTTTACCTGAAAATATTTGGAGACCCAATTATTTGGTTTTGGAATTTGACCCAAACCTAATTCAACAAAAAACATTTAAAAAATGATACAAACATCTTGAGCCACAACTCTAAAAAGAAATAGTACCAAAAAAAAAGCACACAAAAAAACACCACTGGTTGCTTCGGTTGTTTCTCATTGAGATGTTAAGTGGTTGAGTGGAGGTTAAAAGATTTCTTTCTGTGATGACATTGTGTTGCAAGACAGCTGAGAGGACTAAAAGTACCCCGGCTCAGTAGTGGTTACCCTGTTAGTTAAAGTAATTGTACCTTATAGTACCCACAGCAACAGCTGACTCCGCACAGTTAGATTAATGGCACAGGGCTGTGAGCATTTTTTGTTATCTGTGTATCGATCCGGTGTGCACCACTGTAAAGTGATGTAGGTCTGTTTTGTTAAGGTGTGGGGCTATACGTACGATCTATAAGGTGTTCTTTCTGTGGAACAGTGTTACCGTGTTTTATTGTGTGCGTGCGTGTGCGTGTGCATGTGTGTGTGTGTGATCTGGAGAAAGCTGGCTTAAAAGATAAAATAGGAAAGAAACTACATCGTAGAAAATAAAGGGATTTAAACTATATTTAGGTGCTTCCTCTTCATCTCAGAAGAGTTGTTTACTTCCTTCCAGTTCCTCTGAGATTATGACTTCGTGTGACCTGACTGAGACATAAAAGAAATAAAAGGTTATGGATGAGCTATCCAGTGCCATAATCTGGGGTCTTCAGGGGCATCACTTCGTGATGTACTATGTGTTTCTCTTAGTTAAAACACGAGGGCGGAATCAAAACGGAATTCAGGTGGTCAACAAATTTCATCTAAACTACAGAGTAGAAATGTTTTTTTTTCCTTGTCTTGTTACAACAGTGGCTGGATGCAGAGGTAAGAGGCATGTCAATGATGGATGATGTTGATCGGGGTAAAACATCCCTATCTCTCCATGTCCTCACTGAGTGCTTTTCTCCTCGTCGAATATCTCTGTCTATGAAACCCCTGGTCTTTTTTTTTTTTTTTATCTGTGACTGGGAGTCTTGTCGAGGAAGAATGCATTTAGAGTCCACCAGTCTACTCTTGACCACAGCAGCACGATGATAAAGTGGCCTGACAGCCATTGAAAAGGCTCGGATACACAACATCTTGCCATAGTGCAGTCTTCATTGCCGGAGGCTGGTGAATGAGCAATACAAAAAAGAAAAAAAGAAAGACAAGGAATCACAGTGGAGAGGAAAGTGGCCGGTCAGCATCTGCGATGTGCTCAACCATGTGCAGGGTGTGTTCTCACATGCAATCAAGACTAAAGAGCAAACACGGGACAAGAGAATAACACGTACATTGCGAACATCTCCTGTGAAATGCCACGGACAACAAGGAGGTGGAGTTTTTGTTTTGTAAATGAGACAACTATTCCTTCCTTGTTCCACCCAAAGAGAAAAAAAAAACCTGTGTACCTGCAGCAATGAGCAGACGGATTGTAGAGGTAGCTTGGGGGGGAGAAGGGGGGCTGACTTGGAAGACTTTGCAGCGACATCAGGCAGCACGGTAGAATGGATGGCCTTGAAAGAGCCGAGTTAACAGAAAACAGCCAGGGAGATGTATCATAGGGCTCTAGCTGGAGGACGTGTCTGTGCAGTGGCGTATCAGGGGGCCTGAACCATGATTGGCTCTGCCTGTTTTGTCATTTGTTAGTTTGACTCGAGCCCCGACACCACCCCCCATCTTCCTCCTCCAAAAAAAAAATAAAAAAAACATAGTTGGCCTCTGAGCTGCATGGATAATCTTGACAAGAACGCATCAGAGGCATCTGTTAACATGGAACGTGCTGCTTTGTAATCTAATATGACTGCCATTGGTGCAGTGAGCCGAGCAGCACATACAAGAAGGAAACACTTTTCAGCTGCCGCGCCCTCGCTGCTCCTGAGACAGTTTCGCTTCCTGCAGTTTTCAGGTGGTCCTCCTTCCTATACAGTTCACCGACCCTACAATCCCTACAATCAGTGAGTGGAAATGGAAACTTATGTAGTTTCGCAGACAATCCCTCATGAACCCAAAATTTGAGAAAAACTGTATTCAAATGTCCTAAATCAGATGTTATCCCAGCGAGGGTCCGGGACCCCTTAGGGAGGGAGGCTTTGCCTGCACTGAGGCGCTCTTTTAACTGACATTAGAATAAGACACTCCCTGGAATGTAGAGCAAACATGAGAGACCTTTTTTGTATTTCGAAGGCTTTTGTTTGTTGGATATCGTTCATGCTTCTTTCCCATGTTTGGTTCCGACGTTGTGGTGAATCAAAGATCAGAGAGCGACACAACAACCTTTCTTACAGGCAATTTCAATGGGTCCAGAGGCACAAATTAAAGATGAATGTCTCTGATATTTCAAGGCTGACATAGATAGCCAAACTGAGATATTGCAGAATGTTCGCCTTTTACTGTTGCATGGTGTTAAATCAAAAGTCCAAGTCATTGTTATAGTGGGAGAGCGTTTTGTCTGTTTTGAAGAGTTACATCTCAGTGCAGAATCTGGGCTCTTGCTCTCTCATCGAACAGATAATTGTGTTAACGGCGGCAGACTTAATGTCTGAGTTGATGCGACAAGTATATAAATAAAACCCAGGGTCTCTATTGTTCTTCCTGCTCTCTGAAAGAAGGGGCACCACGATCGAACTCAGAGGTTGCAGCAGTTTCTTTTGTGTCAACAAATATCGGCTGTAAACAGTTTAACAGAGATAGTAACTGCAACAAAAAAAAAAAGAAGACGGACACAATTTACACACTGTTCACAAGTCCTTTTTGCCAAAGTTGCCAACTGCTTCCTAATGACACTGTGCTACAAGAAAAAAAGGGAAAGATCTGCAATCCTGCCTATGGGCTAAAAAAAAACACACTGAGTTTTCAGGAGTCAGAAAAGCCAAATCAGATGGACACCATCCAGGGCCTGACTTCAGAGTCAGCATTGTTTTCAATCTCGGCAAGCGTAACAAAATGATTACTGAATGGATTATTTCACACTTTATTGACTGTAACCAACCTAATGCGTGTATTGCAATCATTAAGAGTTAGAAATGGGATCTTTATTGGTTGGAGTTTACCTAGTTTGCATGCGATGCAAATGTTTTTTTTCGAGTAGCCCCATTGTCAGAATTTTACGACAACACTTTGTAACTGTAAATTTTGTTTGTTTAATTTTAATAACTATCATCAAAAAAACAGAATCCAAATAAGACGATTACAACAGCATCACTACAACTGTTCTCAGAGATAATAATATTAGTAGTATACATCATCATCCTCATGTCTGGGGGCCATCGGCTGGTTGGCCAGATTCTTGTCAAACAGTCAGAGAGCTCAGAGACGACCACTGGAAGGGGGAGATGAAATTAGAGCGATTGTACTCATCTGGACAGTGAAAAGGGTAAATGAAGGAGAGCAGCACACTCACTTGGGAGTAGTTTATTGAACTGGACCTCAAGGTGCACTCCAGATCAACCTCTCTCTGACCCGGGGGGCTAATCACAATTTTAAAGCATCCCAGCGTCCCATCTCGCAGTGACCCCGAGGGCACATTCAGAGGCAACCTCTCGGGAAAGATGTCCCCACTGGACTCATTAGAAATGGATGCGGTGTTTCTGTCAGACAAGCTGAATGTGAGTGTTTTGATCAGTGCTGCCAAAAGGAAGGAATTTAGCACCGGCCTTGCACCTTGATGTACAGAACTTGGGCTGGTGGCCCCATTAGAGTTGGAGGGGAGTAACCCTGAGTTCAGCGGAAAACTCTGTCCTCTGTGACTGTGCAATCTAGTGATGATTATTCTCCCTTTTTACTCTTTAAGAAGAGGCATCTTCCCCCTCCCCTTCAAGGTTAATACTGGGGGTCATTTCATTCTCTGAGGAGGAAATTACACACAGAGTGTAAGCCTTGAAATATCTGGGTGCATGGCTCCATTACTTATATCCTATAATACATCTTTGTATTTCATTATATCCTATGCCTGCTTCCGTCCCAGTAAGCAGTCCAGGAGTCAAATACAAAGATAGCAGTTACTAAGCAAATGGGTCCCTATGCACTAGCTTTTCATTTTACACCCCCCCCCCCCTTTTTTTTTATTTTTCTCAGTCAACCAATTGCTGTACTGTGTGAGTGCATAAGAGCATCCTCTTTTTTTTTCTTCCCCGAGGGATAAAAGTCACCTTCTCCAAATCTCATTGAACAAAAAGTCACACAGAAAATAAAAGCTAAACTCTATATTCCGTCTGCACACAGAGTTCAAGCTTAGAGAGAGAACAGGGTTGGCACTTTTTAGTTCTCTCTCTGTCAGCAGGACTAGAGAGAGAGAGAGAGAGAGAGAGAGAGAGAGAGAGAGAGAGAGAGAGAGATAGGAGTCAAGGTAGATGTGTGAACCTGGAGAAAAAAGCAGCACTATTTTTCTAATTTACAAAGGAGTACATGTATTTGGTTGGAAGCACTTGACTCACTACACTTCTGAGGCTGCAGCTCCGTCGGTGGCTCACCCCCCACCCCCACCCCCCATCGCTTACTGTACATAATTCACTCTCACTCACTCTCTCCCTCCCGAGCTTTGTTTCTCATCCCAGATGAAGGAGCAGAAAAAGTGAATCAGGTCATTCTAAATCATTGATAAGACAAGAGAGGCATGCAGCATTTGAATCTGAAAGAGGGAGCTGTAATAATCTCCAAACAGGTCCTGCTTATGTGTTTCTTGATTGACAGGTGTTCATTTCTTGCTTGAAATCTTTGCGCCCTTTTAGCAGAGAAAACCCAACGGTTGCATCTTTCAACCACTATCCAGGTGGACAATTCAAAGCATTAATGACTGTTCTGATTTAAAATGAGGAATTATCCTCCACATTGATTCCAAAATACAACAAATATACAGCCCCCTCTTTTTCTCCCATCTCTGCTTGTGAAGCCAGAAAATTGTTTTATATAATTGACTTCAGGTTGTCAACTATATTTCCTTAATGAAAAACAAGAGCCATCACAGCACAAGATGAATAGCAGAAGTGCCAACAGGGTCCAATTTGAGCCAACCAGAAATATGTGACATTGATATTTCACCGTGTTTCAAAAGACGGTGGGAGTAATCATTGGCCGGCCAACGGTTTCCATGGAAACTTGTGTCTCTGGTGTTGATTGACATCAGGCACATTTTGAAGACTGACTCACCTCTTAAATAGAGGTAGAGCTCCTCACTGAGCCCAGCGAGCAGAAGAATACCACATGGCAGATGTCAATGTGCACACTCAGAATCTATTATGTTTCATTCTTCCTTTTGAAAATGAATTTTTGAGGCATGGCCTGAAATTTGTAAGACATTCAATGTTTAATTTTCTTATATACAATTCTGCTTTTTATATTACCCAGAACACTTTGAAGGTTTAACTTTGATAAATCATTGGAGAAATTTTTTTTTTTCTTTTCTAAATCCTATATTAAAGCTTTTGTATCCAAATTACAACCCTAGCATGTCTTAGTCTATTTAAGTAAGCTAAAGGTTTCTTGAGTAGATTTAGCTTTTGCTGTATTTTACACCATATCATGCGTTGCTGAACAGTTGCCATGGCTCCTCTGGAAAACTGCTGGTGGACCCTCAAACTGTGCGGGGACCTCGTGAGATTATGGTGCTCAAGTTTGAATGGAACCAACAGCAGATGTAAAAACTGAATACTGTGTGGAGAACAAAGGCCAATCTGCCTAACCCTGTATTTCTATAGTAAGTGCACGCCTGCATGTGAGGTTCATCCACTGTCAATAACAAATGATCTAATGAGACAGGAGCAAATTAGAAAACTCTTGCAAGGTGAATTATTATAACATGAGCAGCAGGTGTAGCTCTGCACCTGGGATGCTTTTAGTATTTAGAAGGTGTTGTATTGCTTCACAAGCCAAATTTACCTCCTCAAATTGGAGCTCTTGCATTTGGAGCCAGATAAAATGTGAATACTCTCTACAGTCGTTTTAAAATGACGCTAATTGTCTACACCTGTCCTTGAGTGTGTGTGCGTGCGTGTGTGTTCCCGGGGCTGAAAGAAATAAATTTTCCTCTTCTCTTTCTTTTACCTTCCATGTGGCTATAAAAGGATTCATTACTGACAATTTCTCTTGTCTGCTCATTTATCCAGAAAATCTGCTCATCACCTTGCGTTCACCATTGAGTCTGATTACATGGACAAACAATGTGTTTACAGTTCTCAATTTTCCCCGTAATGAGCTGACACTAAGTACAATATTGTCCACCTAACGAGCTCGTAAAAGCAATATGCCAACATTCTGGAGGCTGGGTTTAATGGATGGAAAGGAACTGTGAGGGGAGAAGAGTGGTGATGCTCTCTGAAGCACCCAACAAATTAGGTTCTGCAGGATCGGAAACAACAAAAGAGCGAGCGTACAACACATGGAGGCTTATTTTGACGCAATTAAATAAACGGTACACAAGACATGAATGACACATCCATGGACAAAATGTAATTGCACAGAATCAAATTTTGAACTAATTCCAACAGGATGCAACGCGTGTTTCTTCCCTTGTTTCATCCTTTTGAATCACATTACATTGTTCAAAATATACAATCAAGACTCCTACAAATCTCCAAAACTTCTGTCAGTGTGCAAATTGAAAATGGTTATAATATAACTCGAGCTGTTACTGGTTTTCAAAAAGAAAAAAGGAAAAGTAAAGGAAAATTTTTCTACAAATGAGGCTGCAGTTAAGAATGTGCCAGTTTTTTTTAAAAGGAATGTCGTTTACTGTTGCAATAATAAATTTTAAACAAATCATGCAATTGGGGAAAATAATTATTTTTGCAGTGCATATAAATAAAGGACAATTGCTAAAAAAAAAAAAAGAAAACAAAAAGAATTTGTTCATCTTAGAAATTAAAAAAAAAATTCAAATTAGCAATTGAGATAAATTTGTCATTTTAATATTCTCATTTTTTACATTTGTTGTCTTTCAGTAAAAGTCATTCTTGGAGGCTTTCTTTTAAAAATATGTAATCGTGACAACAACAAACATAGCAACAACAATAGTAATAACAGTAATTTTCCTATTTTTATTTTTCTTGAAATTATTAAAAATTCAAAAATACTTAATCTGAAATAAACTTTGTTCCCTACTAATTCAAAGATTTGTTGTTTTTTTTTACATTTCTCTCACCTGAAGCCGTTCACTGGTTTGGATGATTACTTTACCACCATCCCGACCTGCTAAAGCCTGCATAGCATTTTCACTGGTTGATGGGTAACCCCCCCCCCGCTCTTATTCTCAGTCTTATCTGGTCACCCAGGTGTATAAGATAGGGCCCACTGTGCAGTGGTCCGTTTGTAATGGTAGTGTGTGTGTTGTGTGCTCAGTCACCCTGCTGTTTAACAGATGCTGAGCTTTATCTGAGGCAGACTGGTTATTATAGAGTGGGAGGTGGTAAGAGACGATGGTCCTCTGGGTAAATGTATGGTGTGAAAGTGGATAAAGTCGGTGATTAACACACCTTGTGACACTGTTGCACCGTAGCCGCTGCACGCGTCCACCTACGTTCTTGCCAACACACCTTATGCACAGTTTGAAGACAGACGTGCCATCTCACATTACATCTAACCATATTTAGCACCGCAGCGACGCCGTGCAAAACTTGATGTACATTCAATCATCAGTCCGGGGGTGATTTATTCATGTTCTTGCATTGAGAACACATCTCATGCAGGGGTGTTCCACAACATCCGATTCGATTATGTTTCCACTTGCTGTGCTTTGTCGATATGTGTCTTAAATGCTTGACAGGATAATCGGCTTTTAATACTGCTTTGTGCCAGAGAGCAACTGCTGCGCCGCTGTATCAGGGGTTAAAAAATGAACAGTCAGCTGTTTGGAGCCATTACTCAACGTGTGTTTCCTTTAAATGCATTTGTTTTACATTGACACGTAGAAAGCACAAAGGTTATTGCCACTTACATTCCAGCTCTCTGGCTGGTCGCGTCATGACAGTCGAGTTAAGTGAGAGAGACTTCAGTGTTCTCCTGTTGGCTCGCAAACACAACAGGAATGTGATACCTGCCGGCTGATGGTGTCCTCTTTTTTTGCAGAGGCTGGAACACACACAGGCACAAGTGCAGTCACAAACATGCGTACATTACACCGCATGTGCTCTCCGACTGCGTACAGTGGGCACATACAGTACGCAGACACACAACTGTGGCTCGACAAATCCATCATGTTGAGATATTGCACTGCTCGCAGTGCTGGGGGGAGCTGCATGCCTCATCCCTCATCTGTTCTTTACTTCGCGCTAAAAATAAGCAGACAAATAAATAAGTCTAGGCTCTAAAGAGACCTAAGTAGTTTGGTGGGGCTCGGTAAATTCGGACCGACAGTTCGGGACATATTCTTGAGATTGGGAGTCTCATCTCCTCCAAGGGTCAATTTGATCGCGAATATGGTTTGTTTGTCATCCCATTACACTTTATTTGAAGAACACTGCATGACCCGGCGAGGATAAATGGAACGGAGTAAGGTGATATGACAAATGCTATTCAATTCAAAGGACTTATGTTGGAGACCTGATAAAAATTCATGCTTAGATGTGCCCTCAAGTGAAGTGATTGGCTAATGCCGCGTGGGAGTGCATCTCCCCGTCAACAGGATCCTGGTTATGGTTGATAGGGAGAGAGAGAACAAGCCTGGCAGTTAATCTTCCTCATTCCATGCTCACCTCTTTAAAAGGGAAGGACTAAAAGAAAAAAGAAAAACATGGCACATTAAGTTCAAGCATATTGTCAGTTCCTCTTGTTTCACTCCTCTTCTCCACCTCTGTGAATAAATCACTTAGATTCATGCTGCTGCGTCACCTGTGTGCATATGTAGCATGAAGCTGTGCTTCGAATCTACACGCTGGTCTGAAATGTGGACGGAAATGTCTGAGTGAAAGCATGAATGCAGTTTCACACAGGTTTGCTGTCACATGGGTACGAGGAAAAAAAACTGACTTGGTTCAGTCATTTATTTGATTTTGCAGTTAAAAAAAACACAAGACACTTTTTTCAGCAGGCTTGTTTGTCACCAGACTCACTGCGACATATTTTTACTTCAGGGTCCTTTACCCCGATGTTACAATGTTACCTCACTGTCAGCTTCATCTTGTTAAGTACATAGATCACTTTAAAAAAGCTATGTCATTCAAAGGACATACATTTTTCTTTAAAAATTCATTAACTAATGTTTGAGGTTGCGGCAGACGGAACTACCAGTTTTCCTGCATTACAATAATTAAAACATGCCATGACAATTATTATCTATTGTTATTTTATTTTTTCTAATTCTTGTGGAGCACTTTTCCAATGTTCCGCACTTACTACACCCGAATATCAAAACATAAATATATTTGTCGAGGGGGACAGAGAACAAGAGTCAGGATCTCTAAAACATAATGGAAGGAAAGTGTCAGGAAATATGACGCTCTGTGTGTGTGTGTGTGTGTGTGTGTGTGTGTGTGTGTGTGTATGCGCGTGCGTGTCCATGTTTGTCGGGGCATGCATGCATAGGTGCATGA
>JAUESE010000092.1:7385990-7411133 GCA_032274725.1 Malacoctenus triangulatus
GCACAGATAATGTCTGTGTTATTGAGGACATCTGAGAAAGAGGGCAGGGTGACCACAGGACACAAGCTGACCCTTCAAGGAGCTTCTACACGTGTGAACGTGTGCATGCACACAAGTATTCATCCTCACATAAATGAATGCATGTTTCTGAATACACTGACACTTGGACGTGCTTTTATATGGATGCACACATTCATAAATATCACCTACATGTCTGTGCAGGCACAGATGCTGCTTGGATTTTTTATTTTTTTGGCCCCATTATTTTTTTTTTCTAACTGCTATCAGCAAGGCACACAGCATGTCTGAAGACACACATGAAATCCATCTCCGTGGCTCGCTCCTCGCTAGCTGTGTTGGATACTTGTACTATAGAGCAAGTACAGTATGCAAGCCAACTGGAAGTGGAAACAGAAACCAAGCACTCTGCAGCATGTCCAAAATATTCAGCTGTTCCACCAAAAGCATCGATTCTCTCTCTGTAGCGTCTTTTCAGGCCCGTGTGAATATGACTCACTTTCACACACACGAACGCACCCTACAAATCAATATACATCAAATAATATAACACTCAGCCAAGGAAAGGTGGCATGCTGCCATTCATCTCCTATTATGAGAACAATCTCTTTGAATCTCACAGTGACGATGGGGTTTATTTCAGGTGTCTGAGTTCACCCAGCACCACACTGTTCTTTGATCTCTCCCTGCAATCTCCAAATAAATTTAGCTTGAATTAAATTTTCACCAGTAAATCAGAGAGTGGTGGACATGCTCTGAACGTTAACACGCAACATAAGTGAAAATTATATTCTGAAAAAGTACCAGAAGCTTTGATGCTGCCATGTAATTACCATACAAGACATTCATTTTCAATGTAATGAAAGCCTTTTTCTTTCTTGCTGTGGTATTTCATTACAAAGGCGATGCTGTCATGTTCCTATTTTGAGCCAATTAGCCCATTATTAAATCTGCTCTCAGGCTAAAACATCGCTACCTTATGCATTCACATCATCCACGTGTTATTCAGTGTGCTTGCAGCTCATCACTACGAGCAGCATTACTCCAGCCAACACTATTAAAGACCCTGTTACTCCTACTCAGCATGTAGGCACCCCTAACCCTTTTACAGGAAAATATCTGGTGCTGCCAAAAGACTCAGAGATGTGTGTTCGTGGTGTGACAGCAGAGGAGGAGGAGAGGAAGTGCAGCAGGGAGAGACAGTGATTTAATGGACCACTCCAAAGACCACAGTGACCCCTGCTGGACTGGTCAAACTGAGAGGACGCACTGAAGTTAGAGCTTTGAAGTGAAATTAGAAAAGAGACAAACATGGGGATGATTTGAAGGTTTGTTCTGAAATATAAATTATGTTAAAAAGTGTCAAAAGAGTTCACTAGATTTAGATAAGCTGCCCTGAAAGTGTTCTATTGATTGTAGACATTCAATTGCTCCTTTCTTTCGACTGCTGCCATATTGCGAGTCTTTGTGTGTTTGAGGGAGCGAAAGGAAGACAGGTTTTCACTTCGAGAGAATGAGCGAAGAACGGGAACGACACCCAGGTAAACCATTCACATCAATCCGATCATGGCTAATGTTGCTTCATGCCTTTTCATCCATACCGAATTGGCAAAAAAAATGAGAGAGCACAATAAACCTGCAGTCAAACAATACAGCATTGATATCGTTCAGTATCAAATATCAGCTTTAACTGGAGATTTATATCCAAACTCTGCGTTCACAATGAGATTTCACAGTGTCCCCTTTGCTGAAAGAGCTTTCTTATGAGAATACGAAACCCATAACAATAAAGAAGATTATGACGATGGGGAAAAGCGAGGAGTTTTACATTCGCTGTAGGAGTGTGAAAACGAACTGCGCATCTATATCTACAGCACCCCAAACTCCCTCAACATAATTCAAAAGACTGACAGGGCCTGAAAAATTGACAGCAAAGAGCAGCTTGATCAAATGTGATCTGACTTGTCGCTAAATGTGTAATTGTGGCATCTATCAGGGCGAGCAGGAAGAGGAAACTGTCGGTGGATGTCTCCCACATGGGAGGGCTAATGGATTTACAGTACTGCCTGACAGATTTTACAGACCTTACATCATGTTTTTCAAATATGTATTTTTCTCATTTATTTTGAAAGTGGGAGCCAGGCTTGGCAGTCATGCATGAAATGAGTCAAATCTGTTTGCCTTTTGGCTCTGTTCAGATTTCTCTAAATTGTTGTAATGGTTATATTCCCCTTTTTTCATGTTTCACTGTTTTTAATCTACGATTTGTCTTGAATCAAGAAGTAGCATTAAAGTGATATTTGCAGAACCATGTTTGAAGCTTAAGAATTCTCTCACTTCAGCATGAACAGCCACCATTGAAAGGTTGGCCGCACTGTGATGGAGATGAATGCATTTCCAATAGGGAGTTCCCCATGAAGGGCATCAGGTGTACATCAATTTAAAGGGTAAAAAAAGTGAATTGTACAGTCATATACACTCGCTAAACATCATGGTCTGCTGATTAAACTAAGAGGAGTTGTCAGGTGAGCAGGTTCACCAGCTGGAATCGAATTAACATTCATATCAACTCGCCTCGTTACTGTAATTTTCACATGGCTTCAGATGAGGATCAATTATGGGGGCAGGACTACTGCCCATTACACAGCTAACATGCTTATCTTCTTACTCCGGGCCACAGGCTTTCAAGTGAACACAAAACACATAAGCACAGAAGAGGACCGCCAAATAGTCATTATCTCTCATTTACAACCAATGTACCACTGGATATTGACTGCATTATTCTCCCTGCAGGGTCTCGAAAAGGTTATTTGGCAAGTAGCTTCAAACATTCCCTTTAAGTGAAATTAGAAAAGTAGAAAAAAAAAAAAACAAAAAACCTCCCCAATCGTCGTGGAGCCACCACTTTAATTGGGTTGTGTGTTTGTGCGATGACGGATACAATCTATAAAGGATGCGTTTTAGAAAACATCCAGCCACATAACAACCGAGGGATAAGAAGAGAATAGCCTGGATGACAAGAGAACAAAAATCTAAATTCATGGTCAGCGAGTTGGTCTTTATGCCTGATGTTGTGGTTTCGACCCCACAGAGTGCTGCTTCCTTCAAGCCTCCTGCTGTGAAACTGAGCAAGTTAAAGTGCAGCCTGTTGTCTTTGTGCAGCGATGCCTTTGTTGCGAGGGTCGTTTCAGTTTCTCCTAAAATGGCTGCAGCGACGAACTCTGGGGAGCTGAGCGTCATTTAAAAAATAAAAAAAACACCATCTACTTATCTTGTGCTGTTGAGCGGCACTTCAATTATGTCTTTGCCTGGATAGAGTCGGTGTGCCATTATTCAGAATGATCTAAATTTAAATCTACAACATCTCCAACATGTGACACTGTTGAAAGAGGTCAGACACGCTGGAATGAATAACTTTCATTGCTTCTGACACACAGCTTTTCTGACTAACAAATCGCACAGCGAAGCAAGTCATCGCCAACCTGGTGGAATACAGGGGCGTGGGGTGCTTCAATTTTCATTTAGATCGTCACTTCCAAAGACGACAGAATCGTTTCTAAAAACATACCAACACACTCCCACACACACAGCACGTTTTTTCAACACGATGCATTTCCTGCGTGCTTGCACTGAACCTAACCACTTCAACCGCCTTCTTCAAACCTGGGTGTAACCTCTACCCTGTCATCATTTTATCAGCATAAAACAATCTAAGCTTAAAGATAATGTAAATCATGACGGAAATCCCAAAGTCCACGCGTAGCTGCAGACACACAGCGAGCCAGTGTTACCTAAACGTCATTACTTTTTCATGACAGTCGGAAATTCAAAAGGCTGCCTGTCAATTTGATGGACCTCATTAGAGAGGGATGATCTTCTGAGGTGACTTTGTCAGTCAGCAACCTTTGGGACAACTTGGAGACGCATATTTTTATTTTATTAATTTCCTGGACAAGACTTAGAGGAGCATTGTGGATTTTTGTTAAGTGTTGTTATCTCACAGCGAGAGGGTCCTAAGTTCAAGCGCAGCTGGGGGGGGGCAGGTTCTTTGTGGACTTTTTTCTTTTTTTTCCTGTGACAGTGCAACAAAGGTCAAAGTGTCCCTCTAAGTTGTCCATAAGTGTGAAGGTGTGTAATTCCGTGTCACTCTTTGTTTGCACGGTGATGGACAGGCGACCTGTCCATAGTGTTTTCTGCCTTTTGCCCAATGAAAGCTGGGATCAGCTCCAGCATGCTGCGATCCCAACTTGGAAAATCGGTTTAGAAGATGAATGGACGGATGCACTCACTTATGTCTATTCCCTGCAGAAATAATCCAAACTGGGTGATTATGGCTCAGCTTCAAGTCTGAAGGTTGGCCGTGCGACCCCCACCTCGCCCTGTCCTTATGTCAGCGTGTCCTTGAGCAAGACGCAGAACGCCATATTGCTCCCAATGGAACTTGGTGCATAAGCGCCTTGCGTGGCAGCTGTTAGTGATTTTGTGTGTGATAAATATGACGTACAGTGTAACTTGCCTTGGGGCTCCTGAATGCGACGGAAAAAGTGCTTCATAAGTGTTGTCCATTCACCGTTCGCACTGAACTATGGGTAGCTCCAAACAGTAAGCTCAAGGTGGGCAAACGTGTCCATGGTGGGCAACAGTCCTGCGTGTTTCTGATATTTTACTGCTCCAGCACGTCTGTGTTCAACGCCGGTGTTTTATAGAACCTCTACAGAAAGCTAGTGCCGATAAGGAGCCACTCATTAGCACTCATTACCATCAGGTGTGTCTGAGCAGGCTCCTCCAGGTCCAGGAGAGCCAAAACTGGTCTTCATAATTTCAGTGCGTGAACTGATTTTCAGCCCCAGAGCGGTAATGAAAGCACACATGCACCCACCCACACACACTGCTCACATAAGCAGCAGCATCCAAGCTAGGATATTGTTTATTGTCTCCAATTGCATGACTTATCATTAGGCAGAGTTTGAAACTCTTAAGAGCCATGCATCACTTTGCTGTGACTGAACATGGATCTTATTCCTCATGTCACCAGGGAGTGTGTGTGATTTGTATAGTCTCCAGTTGTCTCACTCTTCTCACTGAAAAAAACAACCACATTTATTTCCATGGGGGGGTCGGGGGTGGAGGTGTGTGTGTGTGAGGGGGGGGGGGGGCCTGATGGATTGTGCTCACCTTCAAGTTGCTAGTATTATTTATCTTTTTGTCCTGCATACTACATTTTCATCAAACAGCTCTCCCCTATAATTTGCCAGCGTGTACCCCTCAATCAAGAGAGCATGTCCCAATAAGACACTTACAATGAGGACAGATGTAATTCAGACCCTCGGACTGTATTTATTGGACAGTCTTGTCTCCTCACATCCTAAATGTGAGCAATGAGATGCTCACTCATCCGTCCTCACAGGGAAAAAAAATTGCATCAGTGCAGCATTACATATCTTGCTATCAGAATGCACCAGCGGATGAATAACATACTTGTAGGCTGCATTGAAATCTAATTAGCATGCCTTTTGTTCTGGCAGGATGGAAATAATGTTTATACCAGAGCACAAGCATGAACACCTTTCTTGAACAGTCAGTGTTCATAGTTTTTGAATATTACTTAGAGGTTTTTTTATGTCAATTGAATAAAAAGATTATTGATCCGATAAAAACTCCACATTAAATTGCTTTTATTTTCCATCTCGTTAAAAGTGAACTCCACAGTATTGGAATACTAACAAGGAAATGAGTATCTAGTGAAATAACTTAAGGCAATGGTAGCACAGCAGTTTCATGGAGCAAAACCAGGAATTAGAGGGTTGCCAGTTGGAGTGATAAAGGATAACCAAACACAACCGATATCATAGGTGTCACATGTGCGAAGCGTGACTGAGAGACAAACTTTTCCTGAAGGAAATGCGAATGAATCGGAGCTCAAGATATTTTTATATTGGAACATTTCCAGCAATAAGATAACGTGTCCAGGTATGTCAGAAACCCAAACCATCACTGCGAATAAAACAACGTCATCAGATACGATGGCGTATGAACTACGAAAGTCTTTCCTCCTCCTTGTTTCGCATTTAAACTTTGGATTCATGCACCACAGAAGAGAATTATGTTTCCTGAATCTAATTAAAATAAGCTTTTGCGCAAAGAAGATGATTGTGGTTTTCCTACATTGTGGACATGTGTGTCTTTGGCACACTGTACATTCTAAATCATTTATTTAAGTCTTTGGAAATTGACTATCGAGAAGAATATTCAGTGTATTGTCCAACATTTTCGATGGTCTTTGGCAGATTGGTGAACCTTTTCCCATCTTTACATCTGAGAGACAATGTCTCTGCTCTTTCATATTACTGGCCTGTTGCCATCTGAAGTAAGTGAGAGTGTGAGGGATTTTCTCTTTCTTCTTCTTAAGCGCTTCCTGGTACAAGCCTTTCTTGTCACTTTCTTAGTTTTTATTAGGTGTGATTTTACATCACATTCAGCAAATATATCTGATTTCAACATCTGTCACAGAGAGTCATCAACATTTTGTTTTTTCACACAAAATTTTACACATTGTTCATCATTCCAACCTTTTTGAAATTATGTTTGTTGATAATTATCTCTTGAAAAAAAAATCACGAAACACAAAACACACAGCAGAGATTCATGGATTCCACTTTTTTCTTGAAATCACTTTCCAGGACATTTTGAGGACTCTTCAGCTTGATAGTGGCACTCATTGAGCCATGTTGAAGCACATTCATTTGTGCTAACAAGATTAGCAATAAAAAACCTCACACTCAACACTCTCAAACAAAAGGTTGGTACCTCAGTTTCCAGGCACTTTGCAGAAAAAAAAATGCTTCACTACTTAACTTAATCTAATGATAAACTTAAATGGAAACACTGGGATTTGGGACTCCAAAACTTGCTCTGAAATTGCAAATTTGATTGGCTGGTTGTGTCAGTTGTGGTGCTACACTGGTTGTGGCAGTGACATGCTGTAGCCGAGTTAAGCCTGGCTGAGAAGAGACATGTATGCAAAAACAAAAAAAGGAATAAATTTATACCGACAAGGCAGAGGGCGGTCTGTGTTTCAACTCAAGCAAGGACGTTAGGACATTTTTCCTCCTCGTCATTTTTTATCTGCATTACCAGTGTTACGATAATGGGTCAAATATTTTCCATGTTTCCCAGGTGATAAAATGCCAGAGGCTAATTTTGGTCATTTGGAACTTCTGCTGAGATGTCATTGATGGACACTTTTCCTCAGCAGGATGCTGCTATAGTCTCACAAAGTGAGAGACCTCAAATGTGCAAAACTTATAGAAGAAAAAAACGACATAATTCTGTCTATTTAAAGTCAGCTAAAAGGTAGATTTGGGGTTGTTACAGGTCTGCACTTTACTCAAGAGAACCCCAAGATGTGGCTTTTCTAATTTCACCTTGCCTCCCTCTTCATCTCTCACCTGTTTATCATTCAATCCACTTTGCGCATAGTCCTGCAATCATTTACACAGCAGATCATTGACCCTGTCTGCTTATGATTAAATACTGTGATAAAATGAATTAAAGCTTCAAGTATTTCTTCCAAATGTGCATGAGTGAGGCTGGTATATTACCATGTTTATATGAGCCCCGTCCTCCTGTAAACCCCGGTAAGCGGAAACAGAGACAGCCAGCCTATAAAACAAGCTGCCCTCCCCAGATCCCAGTATTTATGGGAATAAAAACAACAAGCTTTAAATCAGACCTCAAAGGAGCCTGAGGACTTTACCGAGAAGCAATAATACGCCTGATCCTTCACTGCTGCCCCAGATAACTTCATTTCACATGACCTCGTGTTTGGAGAAACAAAAGTAATAGTATTCTTTGAATACCAATAAAAATTAGAAGTACTTTTTGTGTTTTTCCTCTGTTACAAGACTCGATGGCGCACCTTTCTTTAGCTGCTGTGGCACAACCACATGTCTTCAGGAGACACGCTGAAGCTCTTGTTTTATGTAAATGAGATGTTTAATTGTAAATTCAATGGAGAAGGGCCAATATTCTCTAGTTTACAGGCCTAAATGCGTGTCTCATTTGTGGCGCTGGTGACAAATGATTGCTCTAAAATGTCCATTATAGCAGCGGTGTATTTCTTCCACATCACTTATCTACAGTGTCCCTCTCTACTTGTCAGGCTGGCTTTTGTTTAAAATAGGAGAAATAATGTGGTCAAGCCTCAAAGCAGCTTTTGCCCAGAGGTGTAAAAAGGTCAACATGAGACTGTTCTTGTTATATTTGTTTTCTGTGTCTGCAGGGGATACTATCAATCAGGAGTGAGAGGGGGAAATATAATAATAATACAATGGTGAGAAAAAGGAAAAAAAAAAAAGAAACAGCCCCAGTGCCAACGGTCGTCTGGAGTGACAGGTGAGTGAATGCTCACCACAAGCGGGAACATGGAGGGAAACTAGGTTAAGAAATCACCTCAGTTCAACACAGATAGTCAAAAAGTCTCTTTGGGAAACCAGCTAACAGATTACCTTCAAATGATTCCTTTCTTTGTGTGGAAAAAAATGCATGTCTTGCTTTTTAAAGAGAGGTTCAATAAAAACAGACCAAGCTACATTAGTTAATGTGCATGCCACAGTATAAACACCAATCTGATCCAGTTGAAAGTTTATTGAATGCGTTATTGTGGCTCAGTGGATTTTATTGCACATTTGAGGCCTGTCATTGAATACTACAGAGAGGGGGGGTTAGGTTCCACCATGAGATGTCTGTAAGTCTGAAACTGAACTGTCATATGTGGAACTAAACCCATTGGTTTCACTTCTTTTCTCCCATGTGTGCTGAAGCAGCTCCAATGGGTTTAGCATGGTTTGTTGGGAAGACACTGGGGTCAGTCATCGGCAGCTTCATGAACAATCTACCTGCTCACTGGCATTTGAGTCAACACTTATAAAAAAAAATAATTCTCTCTGCTACGCATCCAAAAATCCTTCTCAGTTTTATAAATTCAAACTGAACAACATTTTGACACACTTTGCCTTTTTATAAATGGAGCTAACATAGAAGTCAGAGTTGAATGTAGAGTAGCAAACGCTGATATCCAACACTGGCTTGCATCCACAGTCGAGTCACAGCAAGGGAAGATTGGTTTTATACAAACATTATTAGATGTGTTTTGTGTGTTGAGACTTTTTTCACACTCGTAAATATTTTCTTACCTTTCTCGATGACCTCAGAAGTTTTCCTATTTCAATTTAACCATTGGAAACATAGAACAAGGATTTCAAGCTGGACAGGTTTGATGCAACCGCTCAGTTGTTGTGTTTCATCCGAAGCTGACTTTGTTGCAATATAATTAAAACAAGGGCTGAAGACCAAACATAATGCTGCAATGTAGACACCTACGATGGCTGCTGTGTAATTAATTAGCATCCAGGGCTACACCATCTGGTCTCTGAGTAACAGCAGCATCTCTAACAGGTTTACCTTGCATTTTTAAAGGCCTGTCACGGTATTAATCAGTAAATTTCGGGTAATACTTTGTCTAAACTGTTTCTCAACCTGTCGCAAATTCCCATTCATATCACATCCACTCTGTCTGGAGGAGCAATCAATACTTGCTCACTTGACTTAGAGGTGAAACACTATACTTCACATGTTAAGGGCATTTCTTGAATCCCAGAAGGGATTCAATAATAAGTTAATCTCTTCACAGATGCCCTGGCTTGTTAGCTTCATTCATGTAGAGGTGAGAATCAAAGAAAATAAAACACAAAAAGGGAGAATCAAAGAAAAGAGACAAGGCCATTTAACAGCTGCAGCAGAGGATTATATTTATTTCAAAGAAGTGATAGTGTAATCCAGTTAACATTTTGGTGTCTCCGCCTTTGGGGAACCGGGGGGGCCTTCACAACTATAGTGTTTAAGCAGTCATCATGGCCCCTCAAAGCAATGTTCAGTCTCATTACCACTTAACGGCCTTATTAAAGTCCAGCTCCAAACCTCTTACATGACATCAAACGTGTTCCATTAAATTGTGACATCTTGTACAAAGTTGTAGAGGCCATTAAAATGCAATGGCGAGGGAAGCGCAAGGCACAAAAATGGGTGAAACCTTTCGGATGTTTCCGTTTTGTTTTTTTAATTATTTCTAAAGCTTCATTTAGAAAATTAGAGCGGCTCATGGAGATTGTGAAAAGCTTCCCATTGAATGCCTCCCTTGGGGGAAAGTCTTATGGTAAGTGTGCATCCCGCATGATCATTAACCATAAATATCAAAGTCTCTTGACCCAATCATTTCTGGTGTGGTAGAGTTAATGCAGCTTAATTAAAATCCTCTTAAGGATCACTATGGGTGACCTCTGGAACATGCCGTCTGGTTTGATTGCAGGCAAACTTCCTTCGTTCATGACGTTAGGGTCTCAAAGCATCTTCCCTTATAGTTGTTTTGACTGGCTTTTTTTGGTTTATTACATCTTTTTATAAAAGGCATTCTGAAAAATGACAAGAAATGGAAGACAGAACATAAACTAATTTTCACCCTTTAACAGCCGGTTCGGTGGAGCAAATGAGTTACTGAAAACTTCACTCACCTGATTGAAAAAAATTAAACATATTTCAGCTTTTGACTTATTTATTTTGTTTGACTAGTTTCAGTCACGATTAAGAACAATGACTTGACGAAAATCAACAGCAATTCATTAAGTGAGCTGACAAACTAGTGCTTGGTCCCCGAAGTCAGAAGTTACCCGAGTTCGTTAGAGGTCATTAGTCATTACTTCTGTCATGTGTGAACACAGACACGGCAGCTGCATGGGGTTCCAGCCGTCCGACATGCTCATCAAGCCATTAGCATTAGCAGAAGCTGCTGTCATCGCTAAGGAGCAGCTCTGTTACTAGCTCACTAAAATCCTGTTTACTGGAAGAACAGCACCATCATTAATCCTGGGATTGACTCAGTTCCCTGGAGGGCAACATGAAAGATGCTCAACTGTAAGTAACATTAACATTGGGCTGCAGCACAGTGTTGCCTTTGCAGTGGTAAAATATTAACATACCTTTATACTACATGTGGTTGTTCGTTTGTATTTGATCGCAGCTGTGCTGTAGGTTCATTTAAAGCAGTAACGTCTCCATTGACTCGAGGAAATCTCTTCCCAACCATCTGATTTAAATTCGGCTGACCTTAATAATCAGTTCTCACACAGCAGCAACATCAGAAATAGAAAGTCACACCTTTAGAGTTGCCCGTGAGAGAACCTTTGTTGAATCAACAGTTGGTATTTATTAACTGTTACTCAAAACGTTACGCAATGACTCACTAATGAAGAAAATGCCAACTATGAATTATTAACGAATGCGAGTATCTTGCAAAATGTTGACACTTTAAGGTTGCCATGTCTGGCAGGGCCACTTTGCAGCATGTTCAGACCATGCTTATCGATTCTTCTTAATTACAACTATATGAGAGTCGTATCACAAATTGCTTCAGAATATATCTAAAGGAGAAATGATTTCAAGCCTTTTCCATTTAGTAACACTGTTAAATGGCAATGTCAAAGTTTGATTTAAACAAGTGTGCATGACTCTTTCTGCTGCTCCTTCACAATTAGAAAACATTCAAAAAGACACATTTTCTAGGTAAACGAAGTGTAATATGTCTCCTAAAATTACATTTTATTACCAGGGGTTAATTTTCAAATTCTGAATTAATCAAAATCAGTTACAATTGTAAAACTTTCTGCAGGTTGGAGGGTGCAGGGAGCCAAGAAGTTGAGATCAATATTGCTTTTTTTTTTAATATTGAAGGACACTTATAATACAGTGCATGTACTTCGTTTAATGGTATCAATCTGGGATGCTGATAGAGCAACTCTGCTGGATTTGCATGGAATTAAGCTTCTCCTTTGCCTGAGATGCCACATCTCAGCACTCCCTCTTCAAGAGTCTCCAGCCCCACGTGCCCACTTGTCCTCCATTTTACTCCCCTTCTCAAGCTTGTCCAGCAAGAAGAGCAACAATCTTACGTCAGGTTTTGCCAAACCTCATGAAGATCTCGCAACAAGCTGTTCTTGTAAGCAGGACATCACATTCATGGAAAAACGCAGCAGAAGCACATCTCACGTTGCGAAACTTCGAGGGGCCACAGTTTTGGGGATTCAACTGGCATAACATGTAGACTTTTCTTTTTGAGTGCCTCAAAAAAATCTAAGCATGAATTGTTTTTCATAACTAATCTTACTGGGAACAGTTTCAGAGGCATCAAGCATCACCAAAACAAAGCCAACAGCGGCATCGCCTTCCCGAGCTTTGAAAGGAGATAACAAAAATGTGTTTTTGCTGTTTATTTTGGAAGCCTTGGTATAGATAAAGGTTGTTTATATATGTTCATGCAAGTGAAATATTTTTCCATTTACACTTTATTCTCCATGTACACATTCACCGTGTGTCTTAGCGCATGCATATGAATGTCTCTCTCTGTGCTGTCAAAACAATACTTTTGTCTTCCTGATTTTTTTTTTTTTTTTGCGCTTTAACAAAACTCAAACATGAATCATGAATGCGGCTACAATGGCGCAACACTTCCAGCCAGAGCTCATTTTCTGAACGCTCACCCAGGATTGACCTTCACAGAGTTCCTCGGAGCCACATTCACACCTTCGCTTTTTCTTTCTGTGTCACAGTCATATAATTCAAGGCAGAATAGAAACATTGCAGGACCTGATGCTGCATTCATGTTACTTTCATTAGATTTTTTTTCTTCTGCTTTCCAAACATATATCACAGACATTTGGAATTGGAACAACGCCGGGAAGTCTCTTCAACCATGTATCAATAGTAGTCATGGCATTTAAATGTCATACAGGATTAGATACAAACGTCACGACCACACCTGGAGAGTGTCCTTACACATCTCTGTATGAGCAGAGTGCTCCTCTGTTCTTTGTCATAGGAGAGCAATCTCAAGAGGTCTCAGGAGAGCCAGCGTGAGCACCAGAGAGCCCCCCCCAAGGCAGAGCAGTCAATTCAGAAGCTCCCCTGTCCAACCCGCACCTCTCGTTCTCCCGCCTCCCTACCTCCTTCTCCTGGCAAACGGTTTAGAGAAGGATAGATCATGTGGAGCCAAACCCCAGTTATCTGGCAGAAGATCACACAGATGGGCCAGACTGAGCCAGCTGAACCCACAGGCAGCTGGGAGTGATGATGCACAGGATGCTTCCTATCAACAGGATGTACTGTAGCGCAGAAGCTTCACAGACTGACACACCAGACAGGGCCACTGAAGGAGGGCCTGCACAGAGACCACAGAGGGCAGGGAGACGGGGACGGAGCAGCGAGATCAAGGGGAGGGATGTGGAGTGTGGAGCCGGAGTGGGAAACGAGAGACGTCAAGGTTTCTATACATACAATGAAAAACACAAGAATATACTTGAAAAAAGAAAAGGTTTGGAGGAGAGGAAAATCTTTGTTGTTTGGTGAAGAAGATTGGATTGATAGAGGAATTTAAAAAAGAAGAGAATCAGTCAATGTATTTGAACAACAAAGGGCAGGCTCTAATGGCTTTTCTTGACAGCGATGCCATATTTGCTAGAAACATGTTTGAGCTCTGTGTTCTCCACATTTCCTTTCATTTCGCAGTAGGTCTAATTATTTGCATTACCTAATGAGGCTTTAATAAAGCAAACACATATAGCCAACTGCAAGCTTTTGCTGTGTTTCTCTTTGCTTCTCTCCCCAGAAACATAACTGTGTTTTATGGAAAGTCAGAGATGCCATTATCAAGTCCAAGTTCAACACAAAAGCGTTTGTTCAGAGATGCAGCAAAGATGTATGCGGTGGTGGCCTCTTAATTACATATAGTGCTTGTTTACGCCAACCTAATTGTTTGATTCCTTGCATGTCCCCGCATTTGTTCGACAACACCACCACAGGGTATCACGCAGGTATGCCGTTTACAGGAAGAAATGCCAGTAATAATTGTATATAGTGCAAAGCTGCACAAGGCAGAAGTGTCCCTTGTTCAATGAACAGATGTCTGGCGGTAAATTGCCCAGTGGTCCATTGTGATTGCTACTGTTGAAGAAATCTATATCTCTGCCTCCTCCATGATGGATTCCTGTGGAAATGGTAACTTAATGATGGGCCAAAACAGCCCTCAGAAAAGACCTTGCTGCTCTATGATCTTTGGAGCAGTAGACAGTCGAGCCATGTTACAGTTTCAGGGATTATTTATGCCATTTACTGACTCGATCTGATCGCCTAACGGTCAGTCATTCGTTTACACATAGGACACAAACGACTCGTTTGAGATAATCAAGGAAACGGCTAGATATGTTGGAAAATTACAGCAACACTGTGACCAGTCAAGCGAGGAGACAAACAAACTGGCATTTATTTGCAGTGCAAGAGGATTCAGTTTAGGACAACATGCGGCTAAACATAAAGTGACCACAAAGGCTGAGATAGGATTCAAGAGTAAGACTGAAATTACAACACATCCAAACCCCTACTGGACACATCCACTCTCACCAACATACAAAAGCAGGAGCTTCAAATCAAAAGCAACGAACAATTCCTTTGGCCTGGCCTAAAATCTACAAAACACTTTGTGATAGTTTTTCACTACTTACCTGCACAATGTGCAAGCACAAAGGACGGGTTCAACTAAAAATTTTATCCCGATGTATGCTGTTAAAATCCAACAAAGTTGTACTCTTATTAAATATTTCAATTTTGATTTTATATTTCCAGAGCTCAGTCACCAGCTCATCTGGATTAATCAACATTTCAGTCTTAGTTTTACCTGATTCAGCATCAGCATTGCTGAGGACTCCTGCCACCTTGCAGAGATGATTGGTAGTTTGACTCATTGTCGAGTTTTTGAAATGCTGTGTTCTGTACCAGTAGGAAAGGTCCTGTGATAAAGCTGGACCATTATATTCTAAACACATCTTCCGCACAGAGGCACTGCTGGTACGGTACTTTTTCGACTGCGAGTCTTTAAAAAACAGACAAATATTCTAGATGCCAGAGAGAGGCTTTGGCACCAGGTTTACATAATTATGCATACCTGTCATCCTTCTCATCCCCTTCAGAGGTGGCATTTTTTTCTGTAAAATTACTTTGATCCTGGCTGTACTGTAGATTTGGCAGAGATTTGTAGCTTCATAAACCATTCTCCACCCCGCTCTGTCACAGAGATGTGAGAACATGATTGGAGAATCAGCCTCCTGCAGAAGCATCTAATAAAGTAACCAAGTAAATATCATGAATCCACAAAATTATACCACCTTTCTTTTTTTTTTTTTAAAGAAAAAGAAGAAGCTGCAGTTTGTTCATCTGCGGTAATGTGCTGCTTTAACGGTCTTGCAATGCTCACCCACTACTTCTCCCCTATTTCAATACACATTGCACAGTAAAACCATTGAAAATGTTGCAAGTGTGGAGGAGTGGGCAAAATTTCAATTTTGAATTTGCATCTAAAAAAGTCTGCAAAACTCATGAACTATTAAAAAAAGGAGGAATGACTAAGAATTGGTTTGGGGCCATGTCCCACAGACTCGTTTCCTCATGTTCCTGGATAAAAATAAGACCGGTCAGACATTTTTGCATCCATCCATCAATTTTAATATATGTGTTTTATGAAGAAGAGGGTCTTCAGGGGAAGAACTGGGCAGAATTCAGAGCACATTCTGGGCAACTGACCAGGTCATCCCAAAGCATGGTTTTGCATGATAGGATGAAATTTAAATATTGAAAAACTCCTTGAGCCTGAGCTCAATTTCGGAAAGAAACTAAGGAGCTGCAGACTATGACTTGTGTAAGTGGGGATGTCAAAAGAACCAACACAAGTGGCCTGCTAGATACCACAGGAGGAACTAGATATATGCAAAAGATTGCACTTGTGAACTAATAATGTTAAACTATAAGAAAGCTCTGCAGTTGGAAATATACCCGAAATAGCAATCACGTTTCACAAAAACAACCCTCACGCTTTGGCTTGGAGTTGTTTTATTGAAATATTTGCAAATGTATGCCTAGCAGTTCTGGCTGAACTTGTCTTAGTGGGATATTTTCGAATCATTAACTCAGAACAACAGGATACGAAGAGCAAAAATAAACTTGCAGCAGAATTTGCCTTTTTTCATTCCATGTGAGTGACACTTTAACAATTGACTTTACTTTTACAACTATAAATTGCTGATTATTGTTGATTAGGGGACCCAAAGAAACTGATTAAGACTTGTAATTTCCCAGCCTGACCTCTGTACAAGGACCAGAACTACAAGTCATTCCCGTTTAATGAGTCGAAAGTTTGTTCTGGCTGGTTTTACAACAGAAATCTGTTAAATACTTAAAATCTCTTTGCATGTCAGTTGCCTTTTATGTGACGCAGACATTATTGTTGACTCATTGTGTCCCCTGGTGAATTTGGCTGGAGGGAAAGGGTATTTTGTCATATTACAGAGCACTCACCAACAGAAATGAGACTGCCACTCTGCTTGCCAAGAGTGGGAGCAGTGCTGGCATATTAAAAGACTGCGAAAGGTTAGGACTCCACAGGGGAATGCCATGGAAATAAAAATCACAAAAGAGACGCAATAACAGCCCGATTACAGGACAGTAATAATGAGGAGGAGACAGCTAGATGGGCAGCAAAAGAGGGAGACAGAAGACGACTCGATGCATTTGACATTTGTAATGTTGTTGGCATGGAGCAAAAAAAAAAAAAAAAAAAAAAGCCAGATTTTCTCGTGCTCACTTTGATTTGAAAGCTGTGAAGTCCTCCAGCGTGATGTTTGTATAGGGTGCTTTGGAGGACAAGGCGGACCAGTAATTGCTCGCAAGACTTCTTGCAGCTTCATTTCATGGCCACACTCAGATTAGCAGATGTGCGATAGTGTCATCCTGCCTTGGAGGAAGATATTAGACAAACACATCACATAGCAGAATGCACGCGCAAAACGGATGGATAACTCAAATCAACACCCAGAACACATTCATCTATTACGGTCCTAAATAGTCAAGTCTGGCTAGAGTCAACACAGTTCTGAAAGGAAAATTGAAAAGTGAAATTATATTTCCTTATTATGGCCAAACACGTTCAACCATCACCAGATAAATATTACAGCTGTTCACAATGTAACGGTAAAGCTGATAACTGCAATATTTCCCAACAGTTGACAGTCTAATCATAGCAGGGGAAGTCATATTGAAGAGAGGTTTGGCCCCGTTAAATAAAAAACGACATCAGGTGAAAGTTTGACGGCCGACGACCTTAAAACAGAGGTAGCAAGCCAGATAGGAAGGGCACCTCTTGAAGTCATGGATCCCTTAAAAACTCAGTTCGACAGAGATCAATATGTGACAGCACTTAAGAATTCCCTACACTCGTCTGACATTTATTTTGGGATGGATGACGCCACCGCTCGAATACAGAGCAGTCGAGAGAGGTGACGGTCCTTCAACTTTTCTTTAACTCCAATTTCAGACCGAGCCATTAGCACAGCTTTTCTCCCTTTCCTCCAAATCAAAAGCTCGTTAATTAAACACATTTGGGTCAGTGGACGGCTGATGACAGCTCTGATGCTTTGTGGGTTTAAGGCCAAAACACAGCATGTGTTCATGTGGTATTTATCATGGACCAAACCAATCACAGCCCTCCTCTTTTTCTTCTCTCCAAGTTGCCTCTTCACATTCTATAACTGAAAGCTCATTTAATGGAAATACGTACGACATACGAGCAGCGACAGGAACATAAAATTGCCGCCTCTCTTTCTTGTGTACATGAATAGATTCATTTGAGTACGCGTATGTGACTCCTTTCAGAAAGACAGCCACACACAAACACATGTGACATGTAAACAAGGTATGTGTGATCCACAAATGCGGCGATTATTTGAAACAAATTGCAGAATCCGTCGCATCGTTACCACATTTCTCTCATTTCTCTCTCTCCCCCCCCCCCAACAAGGAGCAGCTGTAAGGAGCTTCAGAATTACAACAATTCATGTTAAAAAACATTGTTCATTCTGAGATGATCTGCAGATTGTGCTGCACAGACACAGAAGCCCCTCTCTGATTTCCTGCTCTTAACACTACAAATTCAATGACATTTGCAAAAAGGTTTGCGACAAAAGAAATCTAAAAAAAAGTAAAAACACACAGGCTCTGATAGTTTCTGCAACAAGTACACTGTTACATATTTTACCATGAATGTAAACGTCTTGTTTTGTCGTTGATTTATTGTGGATGACCGTTTTATGCCATACACACATTACATAGTAAGCACTAAAGGCTGCTCACACAGAAGAAATTCACATGTATCTATGTGAAATATTAACTTGATTCTTGATTCTAGATTCTTGTCTTCATTTATCCTTTTCTTGCAGTACATTCGATGATTTATGTCATGTTTTACAGTACATCGAGATAAAACCACCTGCTGTGCTTACAGCATGCTCCCTTTAAAACTGGCTCAGTGGCACGCTGGAAGACTGAGATTTATAATAGATAATGTGGGGGTTTGTTTCCCTCTCTGCAGCCATCTATGTGCATTTAATTTCATTCAAGTGTTTATGCTAAACATATCCTTTCAAATATATAATTCATAAACACTTAAGCGAGCATTACTCCTGGATGGCAATAATTGTAAATGGTGTGATATTTAGGTTGAATATGGGGGACTTTATGGCAGTCCCAGGGGAGAGCTGAATCTGTGGACATGGCCACACGCTTACTGTCTGCTCCCACACAGACACACATGAATTCAAAACAATGCTTCGATGCATCATCCAGACACTTAAGCTTTTAAGAGCTTTTATATGGTGGCATATCTCCCCAGTACATTAAAAGAAGTATAGGGAATCCCGCTCATTAACGGGTTCTCATGCTGTTTTGAGTAATGAAATAAATAATTTCCAGGTCTCCGAATGAACTTATAAATGGAGACAACATTTGTCTTTATTAAAGAAAATATGAACCCACTGCATTGCACCTCAGAGACACACGAGACGACCGCTCGCAGCTTTATTAAAGAGCAATAAGTCACTGAGCGCTGACCGAAAAACAATCTATGGGTTTTAGTTTGACTATTATATTTTACAGCTCTTGGCTTTTGCCGCATCATTGGGTGAGATCTTGGCTCAGGATTTTCTATCACCTGTCATAGAGAATTAAAAACTCATTCGTTGAGTCATGCGACGATGCAATTTGCCGTTAGAAACAGGAAAGCACCGACCTACCAGAAAAGACCAGCCAATGTGCGTCAGTGGGCCTTGCTTCATCAGCCAATGCAGCACAATTAAGGGCTACAAAAGGGTCCTTTGTAGATGAGTTTGTCAACAGCAAAAAGGAGGTCTATCGACCCCTCTGCAGTGATGACTGACTGATGGTTGACATTTGACCAGACACTGGTCAGGGAGAGACAGCTTTGCAGGTGAAGAAAAAAGGGGAGTTCAAAAAGTTGGCCTTTTTCTCAGCTGGTAAAAGTAGCAGCAACATAAAAAGTGGAGCTTTTCCGTGACGAAACTTTGAAGTTCTCAGTAAATATGTCAAAGATGGTTTATTGTTTACTTCAGTTTCAATAAAAAAAATAAAAAACCTCAGCTCACTTGGTGCATCCGAACATTTTCTCATTTACAGCAACACTGTGTTCTCAGTGACGGCACCTTCCTTATCTAAATACTTTTAGCTTCAATGAGTCAGCTGGTTTGATCCAGTGTTTGCATGCCCGACTTAGATAATGCCACATCTGCACATTTTACACATAACATAGAAAAATAAACATCTGATGGGGACACTGGCTGCTTTCCTCAAGTCCTCAAAGCTGCAGCTTTTGAGAGGTGAGTCAGGGCAAACTGCACTACTGAACAGATTTTGACAGTCAGATTTGAAGGAGATATCCATGCACTGTGCATCCGATTTGGTACACCGTGTTGTTTTGATGAATGGTGCTGCTTTACCGTATCCAAAAAACAAGGTAATTTTCTTTCGGTAAGTGAAGTTGAAACGTAAACTTTATTGACACCAAAAACTACAGCATAAAAACAAAATGAGGCAAAGCGAATAGACTTCGTGCAACTGTAAAACCAATGGGCGAAACCCCTGTGTGAGTGAGTAGGACATGCATTAGAGATTTAAAGCTGTACATATTGCACAAAGCTAGTGAGTGATAAGTTAAAATTTGAAGCTGTCTCGGGAGCAGAAATTGATCAAGAGAAAGACTCTGCAACGACCTGGCGTTTGTGGAGCGGGTGATCAGTCTTCCCAACAAAGGTGGTTCAACGCAGCCTGAACTTTCTCTGAGCTCAACAAAAAAAGTCCTTCAGGCTCCCGGTGGGCCCCCTCCCTCCCTGATGAAATGCAGGTGAGCTCACTCCGACTGTGGAGGTCTGCAGAGCTGCCCGAGCCTCCTGGCTCATTATGAGATATTTTTGGCCCGATTTGGCTGCTCAGTGCAGGACAGTTTTTGAACAACTCAAAGAGCACTTTAGCACAGACGTTTTCCTCCCGGGGTGTCTTTTATAAAGGTGGCCTCATTGCAGCGTGGTTTAATTCTAATTACACCGTAGCATAGTGCAGTCGACGAGCAGCACCAAGACCATTTCAGACAATAGCAACCTTGGAAGTCAGCAGGTGCTCTGCAAATGAAAATGTCCTTAAAAAACCACAAGAGCGGCTCAACAATTCAATGTACTCCTTTTTCTTTTGTTGCATTCAGGTTTTTCCCGCATTCAAAATGTAAGAGGGAGTGAATAAAGCAAAGAGACAGGCTCTTTACTTGATGTTTGCCAAACAAAAAAGAGATAAATTGATGGATATCTTCCCTCTGCAACCTGGAGGAACCAGCTATCTTCAAGGCAGGTGCGTTTCTAATCGTGTTAGTCCTTGCTTGTGCTCTACATGCCATGTCAAATGGTCCCATCACCTGCTTTAACGGTCACCATTTTTCTGACCACTGAGCCAACAGGTGAGAACTGTGTTGTGTTACTATAGCAACCAATGACCGAATGCTATCACAGTTTGTAATTACACGGTTTTCATAGTTTTTTCCCCACTTCAAGAGTTGAAATGTAAAAAAAAAAGCTGCACCTCTTTGATGAGGTGAGAAGAATTATCTGATTGATCTTGCAACACCAAAGACTTTTTATCGAGGTTCTCCACAGATACGTAACACCCACTGGAAAAATAAAGATACTGCCACAGATAGAGCAACATTCAATTAAAATAAAATTAATTTCCTATTTGTTGTGTGGAATTATGAAATATGTTCAATTACGGTAATTCTCATTTGATTTAAAGTCACATTGCGTTGATTTTCAGATAGTTGGAGATTTGCATCAAATAGGACATTTTTTTTACATTTCATAAAATGAGTGTTGAATTTATGTTGTCAATTTGTTGTAAATCATTCCACTCCTTTGTAAATCTTTTATTTTGGGTTTTTTTTCTGGTTGAACTGCCTCCAACTCTCTCTGTGTCATTATTATTCGTCTGTCTGGATTCCTCACAAAGTTCTTGATCGATTTTGATG
The DNA here is from genome assembly GCA_032274725.1 of Malacoctenus triangulatus. Taxonomy (NCBI): domain Eukaryota; kingdom Metazoa; phylum Chordata; class Actinopteri; order Blenniiformes; family Labrisomidae; genus Malacoctenus; species Malacoctenus triangulatus. The sequence goes on from JAUESE010000092.1 coordinate 7,407,520, forward strand.
ACGTTTGAAGGATGGGGGAGTGGTGGTAGAGTAAAAATTGCTTAGATTTTGGGCTGATCTGGTTAACTGGTGATCCAAAAGGATTTAAAACTACATTCCTTTGGCATTTCATAAGAGTGTGTGGCCCTTTAAAAGAGTCCTGCATGCAAGGGGGAGAAACAGGGAAAGGTTAACAGTGGTGTTTATGCTCTCAGAGTGCTTCTTGTTATTATCATTATTGTTGTTGTTGTTGTTTCTAATTTAGTTTCTTGTTTGAATTCATTATTTCCTTGATTTTGAATTCCAGCGAAAAGAACTACCCCAAAAACACACAAAAATAAACAATACAGCCACCATAAAAGTGAATTGGACAACGCTGCTGTTGGGCCCGACTCTGCTGGTTTCCTAACACTGTTTCTTTCTTTCAAATCTGATGATTCTGATAAAGAGGTGATGTTGTAAGACTGATAAATGTCCACACTCACAAAGGACGCCTTCATCCGTGAGTGGGAACGATGCCAACAGTGATCAATCCAGCTGAGCTCTCAGGGTCAGCAGAACTGTGTTCAGTTTGACTATGACTCTGCAGGAACAGTGCCGTCCCTTGAAAGCATGCCACATTAATCAACCCACAGATTAGTCTATTGACAGTGAATGAGACCTGCTCAAATGGTATAATGGCAGGAACGCTGATGGTACCGGGTTTGATAAAACCTTTAATTTTGTAGAAGGTTTTATATCAGCTGATGAACAGAGAATACATACTTTTACAGACCAAAAAAATGGGTTTCATAGAATAAGATTTTACACAAACTTTGTTTCTGAAGATTGATGATTACACAAAATAGGAAAGTCACTCATCTGAGTAATTGCTGAAGCAATGCTTCTCATTTGTGTGGATACTCTGAAAAAGGACAATGCATGGCATGTGATTGAAATACTGCATGCCACCATTGTATATGATGGCCTTTTGTTTATTAGATTTTTTTTCCTCCGAACCCAAATGATCTTTTTGTTTCCAGGGGAACATCTCTAACGAAGCAATAGCATTTCTAAATGTTGGCTCCCATTCTTATTTTGCAGGAAACGTATAAGTATGATACACTATTAAAAGATTATCTTATGCATTTATCAAACATTTGTGCAAAATGATAAATGCTCCTTCACCGTTTCTACAAGCCCCCTTTTTTTCCCCTCCGCACAGATTTATGCATTAGCCCCTTGAGCACTGCTAATGCAGCAGGTTCCAGTGGTTAATTCTTAGCTTTCCAGCAGCCAATTCCAATGATTCCCAATGTAACAGGCAGTCCAAATCCACTTCAGAAAATTTGGGTGTCATGCACCACTAATCTGTTCAGCTTCATCTGTGGGTGGCAGCAGGTGCAGAGCTCCAGCTAATGAATATGTAAATCAACACAGAATGTGAAAGAACTTAAGCCGAGGGGCAAAGGGCACCCGATAACAAATAGATGGGAAAATAATGGCAACTAAAGCTGTACATGCTAATCTATACTTTGCTTATATGGGCAGCTGACCGCCCAAAACCCAGATGTTTCACAGCAAAGATGACAGAACGAAACAAGTCGGTATTCGAGAGGCACCAAAATCTGAAAGGATTAAAGCTGAAACAAGGGATCATCCAAATGTTGTGTACTGACATTAATTAAAACGGCATGGGTCACATGCAGAAGTTGGGATAAGTTTATTTCTTCTAGTTAAATACTAATGTAATGATGTGACGTGATTGGCATTCCTGTTAAGCTTTGAATGTGGAATGTTCATCCTTTAAGAGATCATTATTTCTTCAGTTTTCCAACCACTTTGACTGCGGTAGGAAAGCTGAATATACAGAGACAGACCATACAAACGTTGCGCATAAAGGTTCCACCCAGGCACGAACCACGGACCCTATTGCTGTGAGGTGAGAGTGTCACCCACTACACCACAATTTATCTACAACACAATAGCTGATAGCGTGAATTCATCACAGTTCATGACAAGAGAAAGGCCGGGTACAATATCTGTATGAAACAAGTCCAAATTTTTATTTACTAGTTCACTTTGTTACCTCGTGAGGTGAACAGTCTAACTTTTACAGTAAAAGAAGGCAGAGTAACATGGAGAAGCTCCCTAACTCCCCAAAAAAACAGTATAATACAAGCAAAATCCAAGCTAACCTAAACTGACTGCTTGACATTGACATAAGTGCCATGAAGTGCCGTGTTTTTCACTGTTTTGCACCATCGCAGTCTCACTTGTGAAGACTTTTTGAGTCTTCCTAATAATATTGCTGCACAGAAAATGCACAACAGACATCCTCTCCAGCAACACTTCTTCAGAGCCACAGCGCCTCATTTTCTGCATTACAAAGTTCCTCTTCAAGAAATAGGAAAAGCCAATTTATTGGATGCAGTTAAAGCATTGTCGTGATTATCACAACAATTCAGGGGAGGGTATATCCAAGCCCTCCGTTAGCCCCTTACAGTAGATGTCTCTTAAGAGGTGGCAACAGATCACTGCACTCGTGCTGCTGGTTGTTCAGGCACTAGTGGGGGGGAAGAGAGGGCTGCAAGGAGTAGAGGGGGTGGAGGGTGCCATCCGTGTACAAACAAATACCTCTTTAGAATTCTACACAGCACTCCGCTGCAGCGTGTTTGGTTTCCAGGCAGCACTGCATTATTAATGCACCCATCTCCCCCGTCCTCTCACCCCCCAGAGCACGTCGAGCAGGGTGGGGACAGAAGAAAGGAGGAGAGGAACTGTCATTATGGGGTTAAAAAGAACAGTGTAAAGTTATAGTTGATTAACAGCAGTGTCTGCAGTGTTGTTTCAAACAGACACGAGCAGTATCGGAAGCAAGGTTGGAGTCAAAAAAAGGCGATGCGGTTTCTATTTGCCTCAATGTGCGATACATCAATGGTGCTTAGGGTTGAATCATCACATTTCCTTCAATATCTCTCAACGACTCTCATCACTCACTGACAACGTGCTTTTACCAGAGCTTTGTGTTAGATACAGAGCAAGAGCAACGGTTAAAGCCTGACAAACAGATCCGTCTCAATATCCACACTCGTGGAATCAAAGAAAAGTCAAGTGGTTGCCAGGGTGAAGTGATCCCGTCAATGCCACCGAGCCCAGCGGACCAGAAAGGGCCTCTGGTCAGAGAGCTGAAGAGGCTAGAATGTGTGGCGCAATTCAGAGACAAAGAAGATGAGCGATTGAGCAGCGCAGTCACAATGAGATGAGAAGCCACACACGTCGCAGCATCATCAAGGGCCGCGAGGAAAACACCTCGTGTTTTGGTTCATTGCGCCTGCTCTATTGTGTAACTTAATTACACATTACACTGTCACAGATGCCCTTGGTGTGAGTGTCACACTGTAAATTATGTTTATCTTGACAGGAGATTGTCCATCAAATTCCTGAACAAAACTGTCTTTCATCACTGATTTGTGTTCTCAAGAGAGGCAGTCGAAGCCTTGATTAGTTTGCTCAGCAACATCTTTGTTTATGCTACACGTTTCTCATAAACTTAAGTAAAATAATGATGTGCGGCATTAACGTCAGCGGGTAGAATATCTACTTTAACAGCCTCATCAAGCCGAGCTGATCGTTAAGTCCATCTGTGGAGTCCT